>JARJDW010012558.1:0-42313 GCA_030264715.1 Adinopsis sp. GC000173
TTCTACAAGAAATTGTTGCTATTATTATTTAGCCTTCGGATGGTTAAATTATATGATAATTTCATGCTAACAAAAATCAATAAAATCAATTATTCGCTTTAAAGCAATGCAATGAAGGTATTTTGTACATTTTTAAGGTGTAGTAATGCACTGCCCACATTATCATTTTCAACAATTGTTCTTATTGAATTGGTAAATAGCTAAAATTTTATATCATCAACCATTAATGAACCGGAATTATATGATAATGTAAAATATATTATAACTAGCTTTCTCAGCCACGCGTTGCTCTGGCTCAGTAAAGATTGATTAGAATAATTTCCCGTTTGAAATTTGATTATGTTTTTAAAGTCTTGCAGTCAATTATTCGTCGCATTACTTTTGTCCTGCGGGTGCAGGCAGAGGCATAAATTTGATCTTCTGCAAGAAGTAAATGTAAACGTGTGAATATTTGAATGTTTGTCCTGTCCCACTGACAGCTGTCAAATTGACAGTCCTACTATTTTCACAAAACAACATATTTTATCGTATATAACGTCTTCTTCTAATGTTTAATATGCCAGAAACCTTCTTTGAGCTATATTAAGCAACTCCCCAAAGTTCATGACGATACGTTACACGGTTTTTGAATCTATCTATACTTCTATATATAGCTAAAATTTTATATTATTTATTTGAGAAAAGAAAAACGTAGTGTTGGTAATAATAGTGAGATTAATCAATTTTCAAACCCATCAATTATAATAGATAATAATGCAGTGGCGCTGAATATGACCATCACTAATTAATGAACCGGGATTACATGATCATGTACAAGATATTATAATTATTCAGCCCACGTTTGGATAGAGTTAAATTATTAAATCAATTCGATTTTATGCTATTTTACGCGTTTATAATTAAACTGCCCACATCATTTGTACCCAATCCATTTTCGACGATCATTATTAAAAAAAAAGATAAAATTGAAGGAAAGGTATTAACAAAAAATTTAGATTAATCAATTTTCAAACCCTCGAATTGCAATAGTTCATACGTAAAAAAAATTATAAATCAATGACTATGAATTAATTAGATTACCGCATTTTCAAGTTAATTAATCAATAAAATTAATAATTCAGATAAAATCAATGCATAATTTGTGCCATGTTGCTCCTGTACACCAATTTTGATTATTCCTCTTATTAAAATAGTGAAAAAAATGTAAGTCTAGCTAAAATCATATGTTTATTTGGAGAAAAACTATGTTGGGGGTTTGTAATATGAGGGAACACCTTTTCCACACTTTTTGGTATAGGGTTGCACTTTTATGGGTCCTAATTAGAAATGTAAGCAGTCTTTTTCTACACAGAGCACTGCATGTCAAGAATTCCAATTTCCGTTAGGAAAAAGGTCGTTATTTACGCGAAAGCAGAAATTTAAATGTTACTAAACCAATTGAGAAAACAATTCCAATTAGAAGAATTTTGAATTTTTGTCAAAGATAGTATAGGGAGGGGTTATTATAATAAGCAATCTCCATAATTTAGACTAGACAAATTACTCAACTTGTAAGATTAATAAGACAAATCACATTTAAAATCCTCTAATTCTAATAGGTAAATTTCCCTGTAGGTACCCAATGTCCTACAGGACAAAACATGCAAAAAATGTATCAATGTAATCAAGCAATGTATTTGTATAGTTATAAATTGTTTCCTTTGTGTGAAACATTAACTAATAAGCAATTGTAAGAAATGTAATTAAGTGACAATGAGATTACCAATTTGTTCATCACCAGTAAATGAGTCAGAAACTACAAGAAATTATCGTATTATTTAGCCTTCGCAATTATGGTCATTTCCAGCTAACCAATCAATAAAATTAATACTTCGCATATAAAACCATATGCCATTTTCACGCGTTTTGTAATCATAATTCACCAGCCCACATTAACATTTTTTTCGTTAATTAGCATTTAGCGATTGAAATAACAAAAGTTATCTACACATTATATAAAATTTACAAAAACTAGGCATACAATTTTCGATGATATATTCGACATTATATGACTTATTAACTGCAATAAATGTATTTCCGCACAGTTTTACAACAAATTCGTCGTTAAAATGTTGTTTAATGAAATTTCAGGTACTGATTTCCTTGAAAGTAGCAAATTGTGCCTTGTCTCTACTTAACAATAAAAAGTGAATATAAGTGACAATGATAAATTTGATCATCACCAGCAAATGACATTTTTGTAAAATTTTAGTTAATTAGCATTATTACATACATTACATAAAACTCACAAAAAGTAGGTACACAATTTTCGATGATAAGCGTTCGTTTCAAATGCGACATTTATATGACTTACTAGCTGCAATTAAATGTATTTTCGAACAAATTTTTGCAACAAATTCATCGCTAGAATAATGTTTAATGTAGTTTCAAGTACTGACTTCCTTGAAACTAGCAAATTGTGACTTGTCACTAGTTAACAACAAGCCCTTCAATTGTAAGAAGTAAATATAAGTGGCAATTTAATCAAAAGTTAGTATTATTTGGTTAAATTATGGTCATTTGAAGCTAGCCAATCAATAGAATCAATAATTCGCTTACAACAAAAATCACTACACGTTTTGTGCCATTTTCACGCGTTTTCTAATCACACCCACATTGACATTTTTGTAAAATTTTTGTTAATTAGCATTATTACATACATTACATAAAATTCACAAAAAGTAGGCATAAATACAATTCTTGATAAGCGTTCGTTGCAAGTGTGACATTATATGATTTATTAGCTACAATTAAATGTATTTTCGAACAAATTCATCGCTAGAATAATGTTTAATGGAGTTTCAGATACTGATTTTCTTGAAACTAGCATTTGTGACTTGTAAGAAATGAATATAAGTGACAATGATATTATAAAATCGATCATCACCAGAAAATGAGTTAGTAACTACAAGAAATTACTACTATTCAGTTAAATTATGGTCATTTCAAGCTAACTTAGAAAAATCAATGCGCATTTTTGTGCCGTTTTCACGCGTTTTCCAATCATAATTCACCAGCCCACATTAACATTTTTATATAACTTTTGTCAATTAGCATTTTGCGATTTTACATTACATGAAATTCACAAAAGTACACCTACAATTTTCGATAAGCGTTCGTTTTGAAGTGCGACATTATTATGCTTTTATTTCCGAACAAATTTTTACCACAAATCCATCGTTAGCATAATCTTTAATGGAATTTCGTTCCATACACACACACACACACAATAGTGTTGTTGCCGCAACAGCCTTGAATCGATTGTAAAATTGAATAAAAACCCGAACATATTTTACAATCCTAATAATTGTATATGAGTGTGTGAATTACCGGCACACTACACTAAAATACAATTGGAAACGGCAGCGCGCGGGTCAATAATGGTGCACTTCAAGGACGCCACCGAAAAAAACAAAGCGGTTTTTCGAGTACGATGTAATATGTAACACAACACAAAACTCACCTTGAATGGATAATACTGTTGACTGCTCATTTTTCCGTATAATACGCTGGAAAAAACAAGACAAGAACTGTTTTAGTAGTAATAATAATAATAATCGAACAAGTGCGCTCGGGATGAATGAATCGATTCGAGTGAGCGTTGTTGTGGAGTTAACCTCAAAATTTATATATTATACCGCCGATGATGTCATATGCGAGAAATTCTCGCGACACGATCATGTTATACGACGGCGCTATTTTTAGGCGGATGATTAATGTGTCGCAATCGCGCTAATCGCACCTGATTTGTTGTCGGTTGCTGGATGGATGCGAAGATGTTGTGGTGTGTGTGTTGTTGTCTCGATGAGGATTTTTTAGTGACTAAATGTTGTAGTTGTGCCACACCCACTATATCGAAGAGGCTTTTTCGTTTCACAGCGATGATGCGCGCGCATTTTATTTTATATATTTTGTTATGTGATTTATTGTGTTTGTTCACATTCCGGATTACATCATCGGATATTTTTATTCATGTATATTGTGGTGGATCTGTAATTTGCAGTATAAGCATCCATGGATGTTGCGCTCGTGTATCGCACACGATGCTGTTGCGCTCGACATCCAAACGATTCGAATCAGTTCGACGATTACAAAATTTAAATTAATGTATATTAACAAAAGTAATTGAAATTATATCACTTATGCAGAGTCNATATCGCACACGATGCTGTTGCGCTCGACATCCAAACGATTCGAATCAGTTCGACGATTACAAAATTTAAATTAATGTATATTAACAAAAGTAATTGAAATTATATCACTTATGCAGAGCCAAATTTACTACCACCGGTAGAGGCCTTCACTTCGGGAACGCAATTCAATTACTCAAGAAATATTCTCACTTAACGACTATATAGTATAGTTATTTTCCGACACTTCACAGCGTTAAGCGACGAATTTATGCTGAAATACAAAATTTTAAGGCACGCTAAATTTCATACTTTTTTCTTTCATTTTTAATCGACTTCTCCCATCTCTCATCACGCATCGTCAAGCGAAAGACTGATTTTTGTAGTAATTTTGTATAAAACGTTAGAAAAACTTTTAAAAAAATATGAAAATTGACAATTCGTAGAGTATCCTTTGATATTTTAGCAATTTTTGTACACCTTGCCAAATTTTTACACAAAATTGTTAAGAACAATAATGTCTATATAGTTGATAAAAAGTAACTGTTGTGGCTCCGGTATACTCAGATGTTATCTCTCTTTATAACTTGTATAAGTGCCTATACAAAGTTCCTACAAGAAGAACTAATCCAAGCTGGTAGCCCCAGCTCTTAGTGGATGAAAAGTGGCTTTCTCGGCTTAGGTCATAAAATAGCAATGGTATTTTGTTTTTTTTTTCTCTGTTTAACTTATACATACAACAATATCTATACCGCAAGACTCAAGTTACTTTTCGTCGACTATAGTAAAAATAACTTGAAAATAGTTGAAAAGTTTTCGAAATTTTGTAACATAGAGTCCTCAAATCTTCATAAAGTCTCCAGCTGAGTTTAGTACAAGTAATTTTAATTTTGTTTTCACTTTTGTGTTCCAAACTTTGTATTTCGATTAATTAAATTCGAAATTTTGCGAATTGTTAACAAAACTTCATTGCAATTACTCTAATTGTTTACAATTTTGTGATTTGTTATGTTTATTTATAACTTTATTGCTAATCGTTATCTGAATGTAAATATTTGCGATCAATTAGTGCAGTTATATGTAATTGATAATCACAAGCGTAGTATATAGTCAATTAACAAATTTCGACAAATATTTTCATTTTTGACAAATATATTGATAAGAATTTTTGGTGACCAACGTGGTTTTTTAGTATCGACACCAGCGGTTTTCAAACGGTGTGCCGCGACACACTGGCGCTTCGAAGTATTGATTAAATATCCATCGAATTTATGAATAAAAACAAGAACATTAATGTTATTGCAATTCAACTTTCAATGATTATATTATCATATTTTTATAATTAAGGAAAGTTTAAAATTGTAATTATTCGCGTTATTATTATTTTTTATGAATGACAATGCCGCAAAATTTTATATAATAGTATTAACCCTTTGCACTCGGAATTATTTTTTCAAACCATTGGAAAATGCATGATCTTCAACTAAACCACTAATGAGGAGTGAAAACCCATTTCAACAAATGAAAACCACTCGAAACGTTTAAAATACGTTATAAATTGAGTTTGTATTTATCCATCCCTCAAGTCAAAAGCGTTTTAAAAAAAAGAATTAAACTAAAAAACTAAAAATAGTACAAAATATCCACAATTATATAAATCATGATGATGATTTAAGTTAGTTTTTTAAGCACCTTTATTCCTAGGGCGCCTATATGTGAGGCACCTTTTTCCCCCCTTTATAGAGACGGCTACTAGTAAATATATCATGACTAAGTTGCAGAAACATCTCATTGAAGTATTTATCTATTGTATTTCTTAGAATGTTATGAATAGTTGAATAACTCACGAAATTTCTCAAAACTCGAATTAATATTGCCAATGATTATTCACTTANGTTGCAGAAACATCTCATTGAAGTATTTATCTATTGTATTTCTTAGAATGTTATGAATAGTTGAATAACTCACGAAATTTCTCAAAACTCGAATTAATATTGCCAATGATTATTCACTTATAAAATTAACATTGTTGATTAATATTAAATTAACATTATGAGATTTTTTATGAATTTCTGATGCAACAAATAATATAAAACTTTGTTTGATCAATATGTTTAAATTTGAAGTAATTCGAAGGTAATTCGAAGATAAAAGTGCCATCTCTTTTGGAATATCAGAAGTCATTGCTACTAAACTTGCCAGCGGGATTTTGTGGCGTCCTCACATATGGTATCGAGGCGGAGAACTAAAGTATAAATGGCGCGAATCATAATAATTTAAATTTAAATTTAAGAATGGCGCATTTTAGTAGAAAATGTTTCTAATAAAAGTTGTTGAAATGAGGGAAAATTCTAACGATACTAATAATGTTTAATTACATATTGGTTTGTAATAAAGTCGTGCAAACAGCAAACCATTCAAACAAAACAAAAAAAAGAAAAATCATCGAAATGGTGACCATCACCTTAAATGCACTTTTCATTTATGACATCGACGTAGAGCCTTAAAATGGGCTCTTAAAAATCTTCCTTAGTTAAAGGGGTTAGCTCATCGCGGTTTGTGGTACCTTGATCGCAACCTGTCGCAATCAATTTTAGATCATGTACTCTGGCAAAACACAATGTCTACAATAATTCGATTGATGTACTCAGATTTTGCTGTGCCACTAATGAAATGGTAATAGATGGATTCTATCATCATATATAAGTTCCCTCAGCATTAACACCTATAATAAACATTTGTTTAATTAAAAAAAAGCAAAGACTTTTTCATTCATTAAAATATTGTAGATATGAAATATTACTTACTTGACCATAATTTGCTATTTAATTGATCCGCTGTATTCCATCTTTTTGTAAAGCCCATTACAACATTTCTCAGACTCAAGGCATGATAATCGAAATGGGATTTGATAGCCATTTCGTCAGGCATTAGGCTGCAATAATTATTATATTGAAATATAGCGCTGTTTCTACGGTCCAGGTCTGTTTTTAGTTCCGATTTACAAATAAATGTATTCAACGTGTCATTGTTTAGCGTTGAAAATGAGTAGATATATTTAAAAGTATATTTAAAAAAATATGTTTGTGCCATTGAATTCAGCGTAATTGACTTAGGTTCACCCACAATTGCGACATGTTTACTGCAAAAAAGAAGTGTAATTAATTAAGTCAACTTATTTTTGTGCATTTAACAAGTTAGATTTTTTATATAGTAGATCTAGCTGATATGCAAAAATGTTAAATGTAAGAAATTGTTTACCTGAGTTAATGTTTATTGATATATCTGGTCGTTTCATAACATTATATCCTATGGGTGATGTTTGTTTATTTCCATTGCTTCTAATAGATTTAGTTTGATTTCTTTTGGTTAAATGTGTAGCATGTCCGGCATCTTGGTTAGTCTGATAATGAATTTGTGAAAAGCTGCTAGTTTGTGGATGATCCAGGAATTAATGCGTCGCCCGTGGGTGAAGGTAGGTTTTCTAAAAATTCTGAATTCATGTTTGTTGTTTACGTTTTTAATTGCGATGTCTAAAAAATTTTTTGATTTATCCATCCGTTTCAGATTCAGTAGTGAACTCAATGTTGGGATGAATTTAGTTAATCTTGTTTATGAATTTATTAACTTGTCTATCTATACCGTTCCAGCAAATTTATATATCGTCGACGTATCTAATATAATAGAAAAATCACAAAATGAAGAGTTTTTTTTTAATTCAAGTTTATTACAACAGAAACTTCACTACAGTTCAATAAATAAGAAATTGTTTACCTGAGTTGATGTTCATGGATAGGTGATCACTTTTCTTGTCTGCAAAATAAAATCCTAGAATGTGAAAGGGAGCCTACTTCGTTCTCTACTACGTTTAATTTAAATTACACAGATTACATAATAATTCAAACTTGGCGGGCAGTTTAGTTTCGAAAAAAATAAGTTGGCAACATGAAACTTCAAAGTCACTCTCGAATTTCTACAAATATTGATTAAATTTAAACATTTTAAGCTAGATTCTGAATTACAACTAACTTATTTTGTAATAATTAATGTTTATGTGAATACAGTAATGTATAAGAAGCTTAAATAGAATTATTATTCATGTCAATTTTATTTAGTAACTTTTTTTTGACTGCCATTGGCATTCACATTATAACCAGCTGATTTTTGTTTTGTTCTACTTGTCAGATACATAATCAACCATAAATACACGAAAATCTCAAGATCCAAAGGATTATTTGAAACAAAACGATCGCAAAATGAGCATTGGTCCGTACATACTTCTACTGCCAGATATCGCACTCGAAAAAATCTTTTCGTTTTTGTCATACGATGAAATCGCTAAAAATCGCCTGGTAAGTAACAATTACAACCATTTTGTTTTTTCTAATCGTTGCATGTAAGTAATTCCTTAATTAAAACAAATACGCTGATTCATTAAATCGCTAACACGATCATTGTAATGTGATTAAAGGTTGGTAGCGTAAAAAGATAACCTTACAAAATGACAGGTTTAGTAGAGTTTTGGCGCAATTTCGCATCCATTTCTTGTAATCAGCAATGTCCGATGACTTGCTGGATTGTTTATTGGATGCCGCGGAGGAGACAAGCAATCAAGAGTCGTGTAAATACAAGGAAGATGTGAATTTTTTGAAAGAACGCGCGGAGGAAGATGCGCCAACATCATCATCATCCAACACCAGCGCATCAAACAAGACTTCGCTGCGATTAAAGCGCCCCAACCAGGAGGGTGATATCGACTTGGAGGATGACGAAGGATATAATGAATATGGCAGAGCAATAAATCATCTGATACAAGCACAACAATCGCATAAAACGGAATCATTTAGAGAGAAATCCACGTGGAGCAGCAGTATTAAACCATTAAGCGCTGGACCAGAGAAGAAACCACCACCACAGAGAAATGATGTGCCTACTGATTCGTTTTTTGGTATACGTGTATCAAAACCGTTAATATCGCAAACTATGCTGCATCAAAAGATGCAGGGACGTGAAGCAGTCCTCTTCCATAGTATACGCTTATTTGTGGAGAAGATGGATAAAGACAAAGATTGGGTCGTATCCGGTGTCATCGTTTATAAGACAGCGCGCACATCGCAAAAGGGCAATCAATTTGCGATATGGACGTTGAGCGATCTGCACGGCGAATTAAAAACGGTTGGATTGTTCCTGTTCGGCAGTGCTTATAAGGAGCTGTGGAAATGTGCGGTGGGGACCGTCATCGGAGTATTAAATCCGACCGTCTTCGACAAGAAACCAGGCGTTAAGGATGAGGTGATTGTTTTGTTTTAATTAAACAAACTTGTACGAAAAGTATACGTCATAGCATACTAGAATCGTTGAGATCGTTTTTTGTTGGTTTTGTGTTCGACAAACAATTGTTTCACGATACAATCAATTAGAAACTCGTAAAATATTCAACGACTATGCTAAGCTAACTTAGATAGTTCTTTATTTATCCCAGTATGCTATGACGTATAGTTGTCACAGGAAAATTTTCATGAAAGTGAGAATTAATTGAGGTTTAGCTACGGTTACATTGGACGAGAATTTGTACAAAATTGAGTCGTATAAATTCGTTGAAGCAGTGTGGTTACATTTCATGAGGATTCGTACTAAAAAATCAAACAAATTGCAGGAAAAGAATACAGTAAAGAGCAATATGGATCAAGTAACACAGTTTTTTGTGGTTTCACTCCCTTTCCTCCATATTTAGGTCTTTTCTCACTTTTTCGGTCTTTTTTCGCATATTGATATTGTTTTGTGCGTTTTTTAGATTCCTTTAGCTCTTCTTATCTCATATTTAAAAAAGAAAACAAAAACGGCAAAGTAAACCGAAATTGCAAAAAAAGATGAAAAAGAGCGAAAAAGCGTAAAATATAGAAAGAGAAAAAGCCATATAACATACGAAATATGGCTATAAAGTTTTATTTTATTCCCTATAATGATATTACAATTAGTTCTGCACAATCCATGTTTAATCTGCAATTTTCCTATGTAGTTGCTTGTCAGAAACAAATTATTTTCTTCGCGTCAACACAGTCGTACCTTTTCGTACAAATTAGTCGCGAACACTGTAACCCCACATATATACTTATATAGAGTTATTTATATCCGACTAATAACTTTATACGAATTCTCATCCAATGTAATACAAACAAACAATACAAACTCATTGTGTTTCAATTAATTTTAATTTGATGTTTTTGTTAGGTAACGTTAAGCGTTGAAAATGCGCAGCGTGTCATGATATTCGGTCAATCGAAGGATTTGGGCACATGCAAAAGCACGAAGAAAAACGGCGAGAAGTGCACATCGTTTGTGAATGTAAGCAGATGCGAGTATTGCATCTATCACGTCAAACAGGAGTATCAGAAATTCACAAAGCGCGGTGACTTGCAAGGAATGGTTGCGGGACGTGACCGATTTGGTGGCGGTTTAAACGCACTGCGCAATAAGGTCCTTGGCAAAAATGAAGTATTCTACGCTGGAAAATCGTACACGGCGATTCCAGCTACGAAAAATAAAAAATTGGCACAAAAGGACAAGGATCGTATTAGCTTACTTAACGGTACAAGACCGACACCGAGCAGTCAACCTAAGAGCAGCAATATTGGCAATAATAAAAGACAATACGCTAGCCAGATTGATGTTAGCGTACGGCAGCGTGCGAAGGATTTAGAATTGTTGAAACGATTGGGTGGTAATTCGGGTGATACTAATAAATCCACAACCGCCACAACGGATAACAAGTACGGTGGACCAGAATCCATTAAATTATCAGGTGCGGTTACGTTAAATGAATCGAAAGCGGCCGCACTGAGCGTGATCGCAAAATTAAAAGCCAAAACCGTACTGAAACCGACTGAAAATTTACCGGATGTGGCGGACAAGGAAGAAAATCTTTCAAAGAAATTAGCACCTGGTATTCCAACATTGTCCGAATTTAATCGTAGTAAGTGTGATAAAAACGAGCAGGAAAATATTGCAACGAAGTCATCGCTTGATATACCAACTTTATCAGAATGGGGATTGAATGATAAAAATGATGGCAACAAGCAAGAGAATGTTATAAAAAAGTCACCGCCGACAAAGTCACCTGGTATATCTGGATCGGGATCGAAGGATAAAAATGTTAGTAACAAGCAAGAAAGTATTACAAAGAAGTCATTGTCGTCGATACCACTCGGTATACCAACGTTATCCGACTGGGAATTAAATGATAAAATTGATAATAACAAACATGAAAATATTGGAAGGAAATCATCGAATGATAAAAATGATGGCAACAAGCAAGAGAATGTTATCAAAAAGTCACCGCCGACGAAGTCACCTGGTATATCTGGATCGGGATCGAAGGATAAAAATGTCAGCAACAAGCAAGAAACTATTACAAAGAAGTCATCATCGACGATATCACTTGGTATACCAACGTTATCCGACTGGGAATTAAATGATAAAATTGATAGTAGCAAATCTAAAAATATTGCAAATAATTTATCGAATGATAAAAATGATGGCAATAAGCAAGATAGTATTACAAAGAAGTTATCGGCGACAAAGTCACCTGGTGTATCAACATTGTCCGGATACGAATCTAGTGGTAAAAATTATGGTACAAAGAAGTCAACATTTGACATTCAAACATCATCAGGATCAGAATCAAATGGTAAAAATGATGGCAACAAGAAAGATAATCTTGTCAAGAAATCATCGCCGGGAATATCGATGGGTATTCCATTTCTATCTGGTTCGGCGGGTAAGACTATCGATCTTAATTCACCGGTGACCAGTAAGCACATTGCCAGAGCGAAACAGAATGCTCTGAAATGGGTAATGCGCAACGGTCCGATTAAGAAACAGGACCCAAACGCTACCACCGCCTCATCAGCGAAGCGAAAACACGATAACATTGATCAACCTGACACGAAGCGACCGAAAATCGATGAGGAAGCAACAATCTATTCGGATCGCTTTAAAAAGATCATGGCTGCATCATCGGCGCACACCGATTTACTAGAAAAGTACGATGACGATCAGCAGCAGAAATATTTTAAAAAATTGGAAGCGAAAGAGAAGATGGAGGAGAAAATGGCGACGACCTACAAAGTGGAATGCAAGGCGGTGCGCTGTTTGCAATGTAAATACACCAGCTTTTCGGCGGCAGAACGCTGCAAGCTGGAAAAGCATCCGTTGAAGGTGTTCGATGCGATGAAGCGCTTTTTCAAATGCGGCGATTGCGGTCATCGTACGGTGACGCTATCGCTCATTCCAACAACGACGTGTAAAAATTGCGGCAGCAGCAAATGGGAACGTACGACGATGATGAAAGACATTAAAGCCAATTTGAATACTTTGAGTATACGCGGCGGCGAGCAACAGTTTATTAATTCGAATGTAACAGACGCAAATATTAACTTATTAATGCCGGACGAAGAGTGATTTTATTAAATTAGGCTCTAAATTAAAGAATTGTTAATTAATATATTATTTTTGAAATGTACTAATGGCGTATGATATTTTGACCTTCTAATTCACCAAATATCACAGATTAATTATTTAAGGAAGATATTTCTATACTAAACATTTAATTTTACTTTTTTAATCTAAAAACAGGATGCGTTGAATTTTTACTATTGGTAGTGTTAATGTAAAATGCAATTTTTGCATTTTGGTGTCTGTTCACCTAGCAAGTAGCAAGTTTTCACAAATTTATAAATGAGGGGTGGGCACGGATGATAATAACTCGGAGAGCAACAATTGGTATTTTGTACAAAGATCTGTACTCGGTTGCAAAAATACAAATTTCGTTAATTAGGAATGTAATTGAAAAACTATACATAATATATTTATTTTACTTTCAATTTATCACTTACCTATATCAACGGTGAGCAATCTCCGGCCTCCAAAAACCTTCCATTCAGCGGTAAAATATTACAGTTTGCATTTATCCAACAATTTTTTTACATTCTTATCAATTTTTACACGCTTTCTTTTAAAATGTCTTACATTTATCGTTTTTTAATAAAATTTTGGAAAATATTAAGAAAATTTGTGATAAGGCAAAATTTGCATAAAAATGTGAGTTATTTACAAAATATGCAAAGGAGTACATACTTTGATATTTTCTAAAAAAGTTTAGAAGTTTAGATTGATTTACATCCGTTTTTCATAACTAAATTATAGCTTGTGTGTAAATTTTAGTCTTGGTTTATCTCATAACATCAAAAAGGTTCCCCACCCTTCATCAAAACTTCATCATAGAGATTTAGTATTGAATTCTGTTGGTTGTTTAATAATCGAAATCGCGAAATCTTAAAATTTCTCAATTCCCAATAATATTTTAACACTGAAACCGTTTATACATTCAATACATATTTTGGAATCCTAATTCATTTATGTTTGTGCATTATCAAACAAAAACTTTTGAAACTATGCAAAAACTCAATTATATAGAATATTTTTAATGTGAAATATATATGGATCATTTACTCAAGATTGATGATTGATTCCATTGCAGGTGTGCAAGAAATTCAACGACATTGGCAGCAACCTACTATCCCGCGGCTTCATCCAGATAGAAAAGCGACATGCTGCCCTCTATAAGCGCGTCAAGTCGATGCTGCCGCGTCGCGAATCCGAACGTCGCGCACATCCGCTCTTTCGTCAAAGCGACATTCTCTCCGCCGTTGAATCGCGCATCTCAATGCTGAACATGACCTACATGAAGTACATACAGAACAACATGTGCTGTTTCATTCCTGGCAAAGTATATATATAAAAATACATTTTATTTTTGGACGAAAAATATATCTAACTATTATTATTTATTACAAGGTATTAGATGAATTGGAGCGCGTGTTGAATATCGTCGAAACAGTATCGACGCCACCACGTACGCATGAGATACTACAAGAGTTGCGAGACATTTCATGCATGGCAATCGAATATTTTGATGAGAAAATTTTGCCGAACATTAAGGACAAAAGCAATGCCAGTAAATTATGATACTTTTATTAACAAACTAATATTTTTGCTAAATTTAATATTATTGTAGTGATGCCGATGATCTCTACGGTGCCAATCACGAAAACGCCTAAAGTTTACTTGATTCAACCTGGCTTGCAAGAGGATATACGTAGAATTAACAAAACGAATAAGCGACAAACGGTTCAAATATATTTTATGACCAAAATCATCAAAAAGCTATACGCACGTGTAAGTATAATACTCGGTTGGCTAATAAGTCATGAACGCTTAAGAAGAGATTGCATAAAATAACCTTTTTAAACTAGTATATTAAATCTGCATAAAAATGTTTCTGCCATGTAAATCAACGTAAGAACGGATTTTGTGGCACTCAAAAATGTCAAATAATGCAGGCGTTATATAATTTAAAGATTTTTTCTTTTCTTAAAAAATACCAGCCACTTTTTTGTGTACAAAATCTTTACAACAATGTAAATTAATGATTTGATTCTATTTTACATTTGACGAATCTGTCTCAATATTTTTCGTATTTACACCGGTTCTCTTAGGAATACAGTTCCTAGAGAATCAGCTGTGTTTTATCAAAATGTTATTTTTTGTTTAATATTTATGCAAGTTTTTTTGTGACTAACTCTACATAACATTTGAGAATGATAAAATCAAGTTACGAGCTGCTTTGAATTTAAATGAGAAGGGAATGTGTCGTAAATGTTTATTATTCTCGAGTTCAAAGTTTCTATTAATGTTATAAATTAGCAAAAGGCCGCACGCCACTATTTTGTTTGTAGAAAAAGACTTTTAGAATAACGTAAATTAATTATTTGCTTCAATTTCCCTTTTATAAAACCTCCCTCAATATAACTGAAATTAATTTACATTGGTTTGGTAGGGAATGCATTTTGATTTAAATAGATAATCACCTGTTGCTCTCGAATTTTAACAAAATCACAGATAACTACTTTATCTGTAACAAAATGTTAATGAAAATTGTATATGAAAACGAACTGCAATCACTTTGATGCTTTAATGAGAAGCGAATCTTTAGAAAATATTTACTTTTCTTCACTTCAAAGAAACCTTGACGTAAATTATTATTCCAAAATACAAAGCGTCGTTTTAATATTTTAAAAAACCGCAATGACTTATTAGCCAACAAACGCATAACATCAACATTACATCATATAATAATTTCTATTTGTATGCAGCTTGATAAACAAAACAGCACGATAAAATCACAATCATCGGTCATTAAAGAACACGAAACCAAGCTGCAAGAACAAGCCGACAAGATACAACAGCAGGAAACATCCATAGGCGAGATGAAAAAGCACATGGACGATATGTTCAACGAACTTAAATCCGACATTACACAATCGCGCGATGAGTTAATCAAAGCACTATTCCCATCCATGCCAGATTTGGTCGCTGCGAGTAAGCCGGAAGTGACGATGAAGCCACCATATATGCGCAAGACGATAATACGACCGCGAATATCGCAGGTGCAGGCACCCAATACGTACATTATGGAATTGGAGCGCAAACGCAAGGCGAGCATCGACTTTGATCTGCCGAACAAACTGCGCTTTATTGTACCGAGCGAGTCCTCTGCTATGCAACTACGCGACAAGCTCCATAGCAAGGTGGACGAGAATATCACGCAGAACATCTCGCAGAATATTATTTCGGAGAATATGAAGCAGCGCGGCGGTGGTAATGAGTGGAGCGATACGACACGAAAAAAGCCGTACTACAGCACGCTCAGCTCATCGATAAGCGCACTACTCAAAAATCCCATCTTGAATATGTCCAAGTCGCGCAAACGGCATGCGTACAATACATCATCGGTGGATATCATCAATATCGACTAATTAATTGCATAAAACAAATCGTATTTTATTTGTCGCTAGAAGACTATACATTTATCCGTTCTGCTATATAACCAAACAAATATCATTTAATTTTATTTTAAGAGAAAAAGAAGAATCGAATTCATTTGACCTATGGAAGAATATCACAGGTCCAAGCACACAATACGTACACCATGGACTTGGAATGGAAGTGCACAGCGAGTACCATTCGCTTTACAACTACGCGACAAACTGAATAGTAGTAAAGTGAAGCAGAAAATCATTTTGGAGAATGTGAATCATGGCGGTGATAATGAGTAGAGCGAGACGATGCTAACAAACTTGATTATAGCATGCTCAGTTCAACACAATACATCATCGATGAATATCATCAATTTATCGTAAAAACAATAGTATTATTTATAGCTAGACTACATTTATGCAACCAAACAAATTTCATTTCATTTAAAATTAAGAGAAAGAAAAATCGAATTTATTTGAAACTGTTTTCAATTAAACCGCCTCCGGTGAAGTCATCAAATGTATACAAGACAATGACAATACCATCGCAATACGTACATTATGAAATTGGACGGAAGCGCATCGATCTTTCACTTGCCGAACAAACTGTGTTTCTTCGTAACGAGTAAATCTCTCGTTTTTCAACTACGCGACAAGCTGCTGCATGGTACTGAATATGAAGCGCAGCGATTATAATAAGTGCGGCCATACGATGCAAGAACGCCATCTCAAATATATCGAAGTCGCGTAAACAGCATGCGTACAACAATACATCATCGATAGATTTCATTATTATCGATTTATCGTAATAATAATGTTATTTTCGCGACAAGTTGTATGGTAAGGTGGAGGAGAATATCACGCAGCGATAATAAGTGGGGGCGATACGATGCGAAAATACTTTATTACAGCACTCTCAGCTCAAAAATGCCGTACGTACTCTCGAATATGTGGAAGTGGAGTAAGCAGCATGCATACATCGGTGGATGTCATCAATTATCGATTGATTTATCGTAAAAGTAATGGTATTTTATTTCTCGCTAGCCTAACATGCATGTAACCAAACAAATATCATTTAATTTAAGAGAAAGGAGAATCGAATTCTTTTTGAAACAACTCTCAATTAAGCCGTTGTATATCAGTTTTTTTTTTATTAGTTATTAAGCTCACCGAACGTTTATCTCGTTGACCAATTTCATGCAAATTTAAAATGCGATATATTGTATTATAATCTAGGGTTTTTTTTTTCGTTGTGAAGATTGCAATATTTTTGTTAATATTTTTTTGTTTTTCTTTTGTTATATAATAATTTTTTTATTATTATTATTACTATAGTATGGTACAGTTTAGATGAATTTATATCATTTTCAGTTTATTATTTATCTAATACATACGTATATGTGTTCAAATATTTTCTATATAATATATATATAATTGGTTATGAAAAAAATAATATATAAATATTTGATATGTTTTGGATGTATTTTATGTGTCACTATCAAAATTTGAAGTGTTGTATCTTCCCAAGACCATTGCGAAATGATGAAGCGTCTCACAGATACTTGCTTGAGTCTGGTACGTTTTTTACAAATGAATTAATAACTAATTTATTTCGCTTCTTTCCTTGTTCTGAATGTTAAGACTGGTGAGTAGTAGTAAAACGCAAATTGTCAATCACAAACTACATTTGAAGGTTAAAATAATTTTCTTTAAAAATGTAAACAAAATTTGTTTATATCGAATAACAATCAAATCAAATTTGTAATTAATGGAGAATTTTTGATTCGTTAGCAATTTAGTATTTACTTTTTTTATTACCAATAGGCACATAATAAACATGTAGTATTGATTAATTACAAAAAAGAAATGTTGCAAATGGTGAGTGTAAAACGCATATTGTCAATCAAACCACTTCACAGTTGAAATAATGTTAAAAAATAATCAAAAATTGTTTATCGATTAACGCAGTATCGACATGAATTTCATTTCGTTGAAAACTTGAGAATTTTAATTCGTTCGCAATTTATAATTGACGTTTTCATAATCAAAAAACAAACATTATGTCAAACAAATGTGCAAAAAAAGCAATTTTATGATAATTTTCTCGCAATTTAGAATAATAATAAACGTGATGTTATGACTCAAACTATGGTAAAAACCAGCCAAATATTCCGACAACATTTCTTCTTCATTGTTTTCAATAAATGTAGCGTTGGTTAATAATTAAAACAAAAAGAAATGTTAAAAATGGTGAGTGTAAAATGGATTGTTGATCAAAGCACTTATTGGCTAAAAAAACAAAATTTGTTTATTAAATAACAATAGAAATGAAATTCAATTTGCACAAAACTAATTTTAATAATAATCTTCTTGCAATTTAGTATTTATTTTCTAAAAACAACATAAAACGTGATGTGTTGCATTATTCGAACTGTTATAAAACCCCGCCAAATATTCCAACGACATTTCATTTCAATTTCATTGTTGGTTCAATTATTGAAACAAAGGAAATGTTAAAAATGGTGAGTATCAAATACAAAGTGTCAAAATTTGTTTATTTTAAACAATCGAAATTAATTTGAATTTGGGAAAAAAATTAAAAAATTTAAATAAACGTGTCGTTACGCGATGTCATGCACAATTCAAACTGGCTTGAAAACGCGCCAAATATCTCAGGGTAACATTTCTTCATGACGGAAATATATAAAATGTCTTAATTTAATTAAAACAAAAGTGAAACGCACGCTAAATGTGTGTGTGTGTATTAATGAAAATTTATACAAATTATTTAATATAATCATAATAATAATTCGTCGCTTTCTAATTGATCAACGTGAAGTTATCGGCAATTTCTACAAAACATTGACAGATGTTAAATGACAGCAACATTTGGTCAACAATTTTTTAGAAATTAACAATTTTATGTGGCATAAATAATCCTTTAATAATTTATTCTCCTTGTTTTTTTCTTCACCCCCAACAAGCATACACACAACGTACATCAATCAATCAATCGATAAGTAAGAAATATGATAAAATTATTTTCATTAAAGCAACAAAAGAAGGATGGTGAATCATCGCCGCGAACTGGAAATCAGAAGAAACCATCCGCAGCACAGTTGAGAATAGCTAAAGGTGAGCGATATTCTATATCATGTAATAGAAATTGTATGTGTGATGGGGAAATGGAGGAATTTTTAATTATATATAACCTCGAAATGATTTTGCTCTTCTATTTCCACTTATACGCAGCAGTAGAGTACAATAGACGATGACATTTTGTATTGTTTATATTTTTGTAGATATCAATGAGCTGAATCTACCAAAAACCTGCTCAACGGAGTTTCCAGATCCCGACGATTTACTGTCGTTCAAATTAATCATCAGTCCGGATGAGGGCTTCTATCGGACGGGCCGTTTTGTGTTTAGCTTCAAAGTCGGCCCGAACTACCCGCACGAACCGCCGA
Source organism: Adinopsis sp. GC000173 (assembly GCA_030264715.1). NCBI lineage: Eukaryota > Metazoa > Arthropoda > Insecta > Coleoptera > Staphylinidae > Adinopsis > Adinopsis sp. GC000173. The sequence continues at coordinate 19,513 of JARJDW010012558.1, forward strand.
AAGTCAAATGCGAAACGTCGGTCTATCATCCAAACATTGACCAGCAGGGCAACGTTTGCTTGAACATACTACGCGAGGACTGGAAGCCGGTATTGACAATTAATAGTATCGTATATGGTCTGCAATATCTCTTCCTCGAACCGAATCCGGAGGATCCATTGAATAAGGAGGCGGCCGAGGTGCTCACGAATAATCGCCGCCTCTTCGAGCAGAACGTGCAGAAAGCGATGCGTGGAGGACAAGTTGGTGGCACGTACTTTGATCGCTGTTTGAAGTGATTTTGTTTTGCTGTGTTAATATTTAATTAATTAATTATGTTTTTTTTTTAATTTTTATTTCATTCTCTCTTTAAATAAAAATACACACGAAGATGATCAATAATAATCAATCAATGATGATGATGATGCTGCTGCGCGGAGATATGATCGGTTGTATCCAGTTTAGTTTATATATATATTCAATTCACATTGAGACTCATTTCCTTGAGAAGTATTATATACAAGTATGTATTTACTAAAACTAGTGGTCTTCAAACTTTGCCTACTGATAATGGAATCCTTGTACAGTTTAAAATGTTGTTTCTATATTGCGTGAAATGGTAGTTAAGATTTCAATGTTGATAACGCTTTTATTGGAGGTAAGAAACTTTTCTAGCAATTTTATATACACCACCAGTCTTACTCTCATTAACGATTTTCGATTTTGATTTGCATTAGTCTCCAAGAAAATATAGACTTGTTCAACCCAAATTGCTTTAGTGTGAATTAATGTATACCCCTTACTTATAAGGAAAGGCGGTTGGTCGAAAATTGTGAATGGGAATAAGCCCGAAGTGATTTTCAAACAAAAATTATGCTGAGGTGCTTTTGTGCTGCAAAATTTTTGAAATGGGACACAAAAATCCAAAAAGTGTAGTAAACCTTAAATTGGTCTTAATGTTTAATTACATAGAGTATCAGAAAATGATGTAAATGAACATAACAATACTTAATCGGGTAATTTTTAATGTTTGTTATTCTATTGTTGTCCTATTCCAAAGTTGTATGCTGCCAAAGGAAAGAGTTTAATAAAAATATGCCTTGGCAGCGAAAAGGTTGAAAATCAGAGTTATACACGAACGTTTTGGTTACAATGATGATTTGTAAGATGTTCGTGTGAAATATTGCTGGGAAGTTTTCATAAGATAACCAAATTTTTTAGTCTTGTAGATTTGCCGATAAGGTTTCTATGCACTATCTTGATTTGTAACTGCTGCAGAAATCATATCAAGTTTTTATTTTAAAGTTAATTTTAATTTTAAAGAAATTTTGTATAAAAGCAGTGTATAAGAATTGGACAGTACCTTAGTTTTCACTAAAGTTCTGTATCTCCAACAACAGCGTTGTCAAAATTCAAATCTCAACTTTTAGTTTTAATGTTTTCGCATGGAAACCGTGAGGAAATCAGGACTGCACTACTTATTGGAGTAGCTCGCATCTGATTTTAGTTTTTACAAAAAAATGGTTTAAATTGTCGAAATTTTATACAAGAACAAGAAAGTTTCGGTTGTAATGTTGATAGTTGTGAATTGGGTCCGAAACTGGAGGTTTGTGTATAATATTGAAATAAAAGCGTTGTCAACATACAAATCCTAATTTAAAGTTTTAAGGTTTATGAGGGGAATCCATGAGGAACAATGAACGAGATGTGCTATTTATTCGAGTAGCTCGAGTCTGATTATATTTTTGACACATAATTTTGCCTATCTTTTGTTGAACTTCGCATTTTGTATTGATTTTTTTAGTTGCATATAATCTATTTTTATTGTAATTCAAATTCATTGTGACTTGTGCAACCCCTTAAAATGCTTTGCGTAATTTCAGGATTTTGTGGAACATAGTTTGAAGTCCACTATACTAAACTAAGAAAAAAACAACTAAACTATAAATATTATAAGTGAATTAGATGTCTTTCTTATCAACTTAATAATTATAATAATATAGGCATTTTAATCATTCCCTTTTGCGTTTGAGAAAAAAAACATCAAATTTTCATTGATTAACCAAAGTGCCTATTAATTGATTATTTAAACGCGTCGTCAAATTTATATTTAATTTGCCTTTTTCAATTCGACTTATAATTATTCAAATCATCATCGTTCTCAAAGTGGAAAATATTCATGAGTGTGAGGAGTTGAACATCAATGTAAGTTGTTTAATGATTTAATCATTACACAAATTTATTGATGATACTTGTATAAAATTATTAATAATTGTAATTTAATATACGTTTAGATACTGTAACAAAATAATTAAAAAAAGAAGAAAAGAAAACAAAGAAACAACAAATACGTTTTATTATTTTTTTTTTTCGATAAATTGATAAAGAATTATGTTTTTTTTTCAATAAATATATGATGAATAAGTATTTTGTTGATTTTTTGCAGGTTCGATGAACTATGCAGATTTTTTCTCATATTTTTGTAAAGCTATTCAGTAATAGGTGAAGTTACAATTAAATATTCGAAAAATTTTCTAATAGTAAACAATTGAAGTGAAGTTCAGCGAACTCTGCTATGAAAAAATACAGTTTTTTATATTTTATAAAGTTAAATAAGTGATTAAGAACAGAGGTAGTTAGTAATGGCAATTTTGCAATCATAACTTCGGAGTTATAACCTTTGTGGAGTCAGGAAGTATTTTGTGGATCTTTTATATGCACAAAAAGTAAAGTATTTTTTCATATTTTTGAAAAACTAAACAGTAATTTGGGATATACGTGCGAATTTAGCAATAAGATTTCAACATTTTCCGATCATAACTGCAGCGTTGTGGACTTTGTGGAATAGACTTGCGACAAACAATGAACTTTTAGGTTCGCCGACTTAAAGACTATAAATGTAAAAGAAAGTTGCAGAAAAGTGATTAAAATACAATCTCAAAATGTTGTCCCTTTCGAGCACAAAATCCTGCCGTTTTTGAGTGAAAATGTTGAGATTTTTCGACGGAGAGTCGTCGGATTCAGGTAAATACAGCAATCCATCATTTATTTGAGGTAGTATTAAAGTTATTAAAGTGTATATTACCATTAAGACCCATTTATTTAGAAAGAATACCAATTCCAAATTTGATATAACTTAAGTAATTAAGTGTTGGAACGGTTTTTGGTTCTTTGAAACGAAGTAAAAACGTAACCTACGCTCAACGGCTTGATTGCTGGTACGATCATGCTTAAATTCTGTAGAGTAGCGTTAAGTAAACCTAAGGCTGATTGCGCCTACAAGAGTGCCGTGTAGAACCCAATGTAATTTTAAAAAGGTAAAAATTTAACATTTTGCGCAAAGTTGTATAATTCTTAGCAGGGGGCAGAGTATGGGTATGAAAACAACGGAAGTAAAGGAACATACAATTTGCTGGAAAATTTCATTTTAAAGATATAAAGCTCAATTAAAATAAAATGTTCTGTAACATTACACGGCGCAAATTTTGAATTCCTGCTGAGAAGCGTTAAGTTCGCTTATAGAAGCCATTCGAGAGTTTTCCAACGATGTCTAACGTAAATTTATCTAAAATATTGGATGCAACAATTAATAAAAAGCTGCTGTTCACATTAAATTGGATGCTATAGATAATGTATTTTATAATTTGCTATAGTCGATCTCGGTAGAAGTTGGAATTAAAATTAGCCTCCCTCGCATTGTTCTCAAAGTATTCTTAAGAAAGTAAATTAAAAAGAGTGGAGTATTAATTTCCTTTTTCGCACCTAAGTCATAAGGTAAAGAATTTTTACCGAGAGGTGATAAATTCACTTGTAAATATTTTTTACATTCAATTTAAATGGCAAAGAAGCCATTCGAGAGTTCTCCAATTGTCTAACAAAAAATGTTCCCAAATATCGAATGAAATAATTAATACGACAAATGTATTTTATAATTTGCCAATCAAAAATATAAACACGAGTTGGAATTGACATTATTCCCACCGCCCTCCGCTCGTGAGTTTTCTTATAAAATTAAATCAAAAAGAATGAATTATTAAATTTCCTTTTTCGAGTTTTTAATTTCATATAAGATATATGAGTTTTGATTTTTTTTTTTGTAATGCATATCAATATTACAAGAATGAAAAAAGGCACTTAACAAGTAATTCAACTACTGAATAATAATAATAATAATAATAATAATAATAATAATAATAGTAGTAGCAACAAAAAGAAAAAGAAAAAAATAATAATGAAAAAGTGATTAATAAAACAAAACAATTATTAATTAATCAAAATCATTTCAATACAAAAAACATCAGCTTTCTCAGTGAAAACTTATCAATCAATTTTGATAGTATTACAAAAATATTATAATGAATCTGTACACAAATAATTATAGTAATTATTTAAAAACAATGTATAAGCGTTTCATTTTTTTTTCTTTGATGTTGAATTTACCAATTATAATATAATAATAAATTTTAAAACACAAACCTTTTTTTATATATATAATTTATATAATATTATTATTTAAATATTTTTTCCTTTTTTCTTCTTCATTTTTTAATTAATGAATTGTAATGTATTAATAAAATGTTGATTTTTTTTGGTTATTCATGAACCTAAAGAGGCGTTGCCAAAATTGAAGGATGTTGGTACTGTTTGTTGAGTGAATGTGTAGCCTAAAACAAAATTAGACAATTTTAAGAAAAAAAATCTCACAATCAGGATGCGATATGATGAGAGCGATTTTATTGACTTATATAAATAATAAATTGATTTTACTCTACAGTTAATTTATCTAAATGCTATGTGTAATTGTGTCCTAGTCGAAAGTACAAAAACCCGCCGAGCGCAATGGAAAACATAATATTCACTAATTTCGCTCATTTTTGAAAGAATTGCTTAAATAAATATTATTAACATATTATCGTTCGTAGACTATAGTAAAGGTGGTAGGTAATCTTTGTCATATCTTGAGCCAAAATTTAGGTAAAAAATTCCTGTGTTTGAAAAATGTTAATACGAAACAAATATTTGTTCGAAAAACGTGACAAGTTGATATTCCACAGCCCGTAAGATGCCGATCGTTGGTTTAGAATAGTAGCTGGCTAAATATGCACTGGTGACAAACATTTTATGTACGCGCTCTAGACGTTTTGTGTTCCCGCCAAAAGTTGTATAAAAAACAAGTGCTTTTTCGCCACCTTTAATTTTAAATTATTAAAATAATCCCTACGAAAACTTTTGTTTTCTAACAGCTAGCAATGTGTTAGTTTATCATATTTTGTACTTTTGTACAGCCAATAATCAAATAAAAAATGTTGTCTCACAGATTTTTAAACATATTTAGTTGGACTGTCACATAGATTATCTAAAATAAAATATCCTAAGCGGTCCTACCTTTGAAAAAAAATGGGTTACAAATTTTGTTACGGGGATCAAACTCCTTGGTGAATTATCTTTGACTTGTACTTCGTTTTTCACTTTTAAAAATAAAATCAAGTCGCATGCATTTAATTGTTATTTAATGAAACAAAATACGTAGATGCTCTGAAAAGTGTTGAGCGCTTATATTTTCACTCCTTTTTCGTCATTTTTCAGCTTCTTTTCACAATTGTTTTCCGTTTTATTGCATTTTTATTTGATGTTTTGTATATTTATTATATTTTTACCCTTTTCTTTAAAAAAAGAACACNATGAATTTAATGATTCATCTGTCAACAAAAATACGTAGATGCTCTGAAAAGTATTGAGCGCTTACATTTTCACTCCTTTTTCGTCATTTTTCGGCTTCTTTTCACAATTGTTTTCCGTTGTATTGCATTTTTATTTGATGTGTTGTATATTTATTAGATTGTTTCCCTTTTCTTGAATAAACGAACTTAAAACACAAAAAAGCGAACAACTCAAATAGGCTACCCCCTCCAAACACGCAAAAAATGACAAGAGTGGAAAATCGTGAAGGATTGAAACTTTTCAGACTACCCACGCAGTACTTTTCAGCGAAGATTAATTGCCAATGGCATAACACAAAAATAATAACGAAAAAGGTGACTAATAAAACAAAACAATTATTAATTAATCAAATTTTCAATTTCAATACAAAAAACAGATTAACTGCCAATGGCATAACATAAAACGCGAAAAACGCAAGAAAAAACGTGAAAAAATTATAAAGAACGCAAAAAAATGAGATAACTCCGTGAAAGCTCAAATTTTTTCAGACAAAAACAATTATAAAGAATTACATTTTTTAGATGTAGTTGGTTGTATCTTTCTGATGTATTAATTAATATGGCCAGACATTTACGCGTTTATTTTCCCTAATCTACTCTGCGTAATATGACTATCATACCATTTTTGAATGTTTAATCAAAGCGGTTAAAAATGTAATAGTTTATTATTGATTTTAGCCGTCCTATTTGATAACAAAAATAAAAGCTCAACGAACACAATAAAATGTCAAAAACAATAATAAACTAGGAGTATTACATTTTTATCCACCAAATGAGAGATTTCGTGCGAAAATTCATTACTACCAAAGTCTAATTTAAGACATTTGCGCGCTTTTCCACCAAACTACTCTGCGTAATATGGTTTTTGCATTTTTAATCAAGTCACTTAAAAATGTAATAGCTCATTATTGTTTTTGAATGAAAGCTGGATTGACAGGTCTAATTTAAGACATTTGCGCGCTACTTTGCCCTATTATACCCCCCTTAATGTAACAAGTTATTTATTATTGTTTTTGACTTTCTATCTTTTAGCAAAAAAAAAGAATTGACAAAATAAAATGTCCTTCAAAAATCTTAATAATAGACAGGCCATGAAAATCACCTTCAAAATTATTATCGGAATCCTCATAAATATTTCTATCGAACTACGCATATTAACAATTTTTGTTTAAGCAATTGTATCGAAAGTAGAAGTGAGCCTAGTGTACATCTTGCATATATATTATACACAAAGCGTTGGCTGACAGTTTGTTTTTACGACCGTTGTGAAATGTGCGAGGATGTGTTGTTGCGATGATATCTCAATAAAAGATATTTACCTCCTTGTTGTTCAATTTTTTTGCTCTCCCTCGAAGCGCGTCGTTGATCTGCCAAAACGCTAATCTCCATTAATGATTTCTTTTGGTCCTCGGTTAGTGTCGATGTTAAAGCATTATACCATTCAGTCTCTGTATTCTCTAATCGTGTCATTACCTCTTTAAATGCAATGTATTCATCAATGTCACAATCGTCCTCATCCAATGGCGTTGTAAATGCTTCCAATACCATTTCTTCGTTCGGATCAAAGTCGGAGTCATTTCCATCTGAATCATCGTCCTCTAATATTGTTGCGCTTACTTCAAAATCTAGAAGAACAAACCGGTGAGATTTATTCAAATGCGGACGGTAGTAGTAGCTAATAGATTGGTAATATCAAATTAAATTCTATAATTAAAGTCTAGACTTGAAAAACACAGCAAAATATTTAGATAAAATTGGAAAGAACGCAAAGACAAGTTAAAAAAAACTTATAATACATCAAGAAATCGCAAAAACAATTTAAAAAACAAAAGAGAGTTACACTAACTGCATTTTCCAATCTAATCTTTGAATAAAATGCACTGAACATGCAAAACGCAATGATATACAGTGGAAGCAAGCTATTCGCATCACTCTATTCGTACAGAGTTTTTAAGTAAAATGGAATTAGCCATTTATACGCAATCCCGCGATTCGGACAACATAAACTTGTTCGAACTTGGTTCGATAATATTGTACGCGCTTTTAGAGAAACAATCTAGTGCATAAATAAAAGCAGTAAAGAAAAAAAAACACCCTAAAGAGTAAAAAGTTGAAGGCAGGGCCTAATTTAGGGCAAGGCACCTGCTCGGGGCCCATAACCATCTCCAAATATTGCTTTATTTAATATTAATACACTTAAAAAATCGGAATTAAAATTTGGAAAGGGGTCCATTTTTATTAAATTTCTTCCATTTTGCTTCATAACTCACTTAGTTGAAGAGATACGGCACTCTTGCTTATTAACAAACTAAAAGAGCATTAAATTGCGCATCTTTTTGCTCTCTTTGAATTTATGCGTATCTCTTCAAGGAAACGAGTCATCGAGGGGTAAACATGTAACTTTGCCAATTTTTCATAAAATTTCTTACATTTTGCTTCATAACACGTAAATTGGAAGAGCGGCTTTTTAAGTTTGCTAATAATACATGAATATGTTTATTAGCAAATTTAAAAAGCATTAAATGCCGCATCTTTTTGCTTTCTTTGAATTTGTGCACAAGGCCTAATTTACTGCAAGGTAGGCAAGGCACCTGCTCGGGGCCCGTAACCGCCTCCAAATATTGCTTTATTTAATATTAATACAGTTAAAAAATCAGAATCAAAATTTGGAAAGGGACCCATAAATACAATTCTGCCTTGGACCCGCGAAGGTCTAAATTAGGTCCTGGTTGAAGGGATGTGACTTGTATGTACTACTATATTTGTATGGAAAAATGATTCACTATACGAACTGCATTTTAAAACGGATTGTGTACGAATAGCGAGTTTCTACACCACTGAACCTACTTAGTGAAGTAAAAAACATCTTAGTATAAATACATCGTCACTTAAACCTTGCGTCGTGATTTGGGCAGTATCACCTTATCGCCAGGTGGACGCAAGCTCAGATCGACAACATTGGAAGCGTTATTAGAAATAAAATCTAGTGCAAAAAGGTAGTAACGCGAATAAACATAGAAAGAGAGAAAACACCTGAAGGGTGCTCGTATTCCTATGTTTTTATGGAAAAATGATTCACTATACGAACTGCATTTTGAAACTGATTATGTACAAATAGAGAGAGCTTCCACTCTATCGAATTATTAAAGAAAAAAAAGTATTATAACACCTACCTCCCGACATAGCGTTTTGAACTTTATTAGATAATGATTCTAAGTATGTTTGTGAATCTTCACCAATATCGTCCTCGTCGCTGTTCAACACCTCCTCCTCCTCACCATCCTCATCCTCCTCGGACTCACTTTCCTCGTCTTCAGCTTGCTCTTGCGCCCGAGCAGCATACGCGCGCTTCAGTCCATCGAACAGCAACACCATCGAGGGCATAATCTTCTGCGCCAGCTCCTGCAGCACCGGCGGCTTATTGGGCATACTAATCAGCGTGCACAGACCTAACACACACAGCTTGCGATCGTGGATGCCGAGAAAACAATCCGTATCGTGTATCCATTGTGTGATAAAGTGTGATGTGAAATCGGGTAACTTTTCTAATATCGTAAATAGTAGCGGTGGACTATAGTATAATGCAGCGATGAGTACTTGCAGGCACATGGTACGCAATTCGCTCGTTTTTACCTCGCGCAGTAGACGCGAAGCAGCTAATTCGACTAAGAGTGGTGCGGCGGCATCGATACGGCCGCGACACTGCAACAGCACTACTTCGAGCAGTTTGGCGGCATGGCATTCCGGATCTTCGCCGGTCTCCTTGCTGAGCACCTCCTTGCACATATTGTAAATGGCGACGAGACGTTGTTCGTTCGCGAGGAAGCCGTCCGTGTCGACCGTTACGTAATTGTGCAGCGCCGGCATCATATCGATAAAGTGTTCGAGTGCATTTTTCATGAAGACCTAAAAAATCAAATAATAAATCATTTTTGTTTTTTCTACATATATCTTCTACCTATCTATATATACATATAAAATTGGATTGCATCCAATGTACAATAGTTTCTATTTGGTTTAGTCGTTTTAATGCCAAATTTACACGCTGTTATGTCGTAAGATTCAATGAGCTTTCTCTATACAATGAATGTTTAACGTATTTTTTGCATGTCGGAGCACACATAAAGCTTGTTGCTTAACGAAATTAAAATATTTTACGGTTGCTATCTCTTGTTATATCGATTTAATATAGTTCTGATGATGACTTCGAAGGTCGAAATGCATCAACATATTTCTTATTAAATTTAAAGTGAATCCTACAATATGTGATCTTTTATATCTCTTTGTTGTCTAATCAGAGATAGTCAGCCCTTTTCTACCCAGTGTCGATTTGTATGATATTATTTTCCTACCGGCTCAGTAAAAATCACCTAACCGTAATGTACGCGCGCGCTAGATCGGTTCCTGAATAAAGCATATAAATCAAAATTGTACTATCCTTAATGTAAAAGTGAAATTAAAAACCCTACAATCGTCAAAATGCATAATTTAGTTATTTATTTAAAGTCTTGAGGGGCCATTTCCTTGGAAAAGTAGTTCAAATCACTGATATTTAAAAAGGAAATATCTGCAACAGTATTTTAGATTCTTATATGTTTACTTAATGGATCAATTAAAAAATACACAATTACACGAAATATTGCGTTTAACATTTATATATTCAGGTGCTATTAAATAAGGTTGGTAAAATTGGACCATTTTGAGCTTTCAATGCAATTTCTGAAAAAAGTCAACAATTTTTTTCTGCTGAAGATGAAGTTATTACTTAGTAGAAACACTAGTGCGTGAGATAAATGTCATGCTCATAGAAAGAATGTAACCACATCTTTGGAATGGAAAAATAAAGAAAAACAAATTTTAATAATATCAAATTATATTAGTGCACTAGTTTTCATTATTATAAAATCAAAAGCGTTTGATTTGTAGTTTCTGCGAAAATTGCGTTAAAAGCTCAAAATAGTTCAGTATTATAAGACTTATTTAATAATACTCCAAGTTATAAGTGATAAATTCAATATATCGCTCAATTGTATAACTCTTCTATTTATAGATTACTTAGACAATAAAATCAACAATCTGCAATAAGATTTTGGAGATATTTGTTTTTTTTTTAATATAACTGATTTAAACTCCTTTTCCAAGGGAATGCATCATTAAACCAAAGTAAGGAAATTCTATTGATTTCGCACGTTGGCGTATTTCTTATAAACCAAAATTTAATGTCTTAAAACAGCCTAATACTGATGCGTCTACAGAATACCTGACGTCCACCATAAAACCTTAACTACCCACTAGTGCTTTAAATGTTCTACTTGCGGATTTTTACAGCCTTAAATAAAAAACCACATAAAAAATTTCATTGCAAACCACACAAAAATTGATTAAAATAAGAGAAAATCATTTAAATATTTAGTTGGAAAAGCACTAAAACCTCTGATATGTATTAACATTTTTTTCTCCAATGAATGAATATTCAAAGTATTTTTTGCATGGCAGGGCAATACCTGTAGAGTGTAGACGAATCTTGCGTTCTCGCTACATTTTAATTATCTACATCATGATGTATACTCTATTTGCGGCCTTTAGAATTCCTTGGTGCGACTACCTGTTTGTGCCGTTTTTGCTTGTTTAGCATACCCGCTTATTGTTATACTTTTCCTTTCTATTTTTAGTAAATCTACGTAAATCTTACGAACATTCCGGAATAAAATTCGTCCATTTTATGTACAATGGCAAGAAATGGCGATCAACGACTGTGAGCATTTCTTCGACAATAGGTCTGTACTATTTGCCAGAGACTATGTTCTCGGAACTGTCAATTAAGCTGTTATAGCCAATAGCGATCAACTTTACGTGGTTGACAGTTCCAAATACGGACAATAAAGTCCCAGTTTGAAACATTTTTACGCATATAGAACAAACTCAATTGCAAACTTTGTACACCTTTTGCAATTATTAATTGCAATTGTCATTTTTTATATATTTTTTACATTTTTCTTACTTTCTTTAAAAATGTATGTTAAAAAAATCTGAAAACTTTTTTGGCTGATCTATAGAAAAGTACTGAAATTAAAGATTTATTTTTTATCAATTTCTAAGCATTTTTCTTTAAACCTTTTACAAAATCGGCCAAGCGACTCCAACCAAATTTTACAGGAGAGTTGTTCAAAAGTTCCGCCATTATGGCAGTTGAAAGGATGTCGCTTAATTTCATTTTAAAAATATTATATTTGCACGAATTACAACGCTTTTAGTCCACGTCCTAGAGAAGCAAATGGTATTAATTATTTTGGCGGGAAACGTCGTTTGATCGCTTGTTGCGTAACTAAGTTCAATTTAAATATTCGTTAAAAGGAGATATTTGTATCTGTTTTCAGGTTTTTAAAAACTTTGCATTTGGCACTTTTGTGTACTTTCCTTGGAAATTTATTATAATTTCCTCTAATTTCGCATGAAAACGCAATTATTAATAAATTTCCCCTTTTGAATCGCTTTAAAATTTCTTTGATATTGAAAATATAAACATACCTGATATAATAATTCGAAAACTTTCCACATGTCTTCCGATATCGTTTTACTAGTACATTCATAAATAATTGACAAGATCTCCTCATAGAATTCGGATACTTCATTTTGCAAAACATGGCCGACCACTTGTAGCACGATCGGCTCCAAATACTTCATGATGTCGGGCTGTTCGCCCATCACCGTTAGCAGCGTCTCAATGGTATTTAACAAACCCATCGCCGTGATGGCCTTCTCATCCGAACCCTCATCCGTATCGAGCACCTAATCATCAATGATGATAAATTGAAACAGAGATTAGTATAATGTTGTTGCGTCGCGAATCCCTACTACCTGGTTAAAGGTCGCGGCGAGATGCTGACAAATCTCAACCGCAATCGGCGTCAGTTCCTCCTTGAAAACGCACACCAGCTTCTGCATCACGTTCGTCACGTCCTCGTTCTCTGTTTCGCGAATGATCGTCAGCAATTCCATGGCGATTTGCTTCACCTCCGGTTCGATATATTTATTGGCGCGTTCCTGGGCGTTGAGAAGACTTTGCAATGCAATCGCAGCTTCGACCCGTACAGGCAATTCCTTATCCTTTAACAGTGCATTAACTACCAAGCGTGTTGCCGTACCTAATACCTCCTCCTGTGCGAAGGGCGCCTCGGCGAAGTAGTGCAACACCCAACAGGCGCGCGCCCTTAAATGTCCAAAGCTCGAGGCGAATTGTGGGAATACATATTTAATAAATAGCGTATCTAACGATTCGGTGTAAATCGTTTTTTTTAGAATAATTTCAGAGAGAGAACCGACCATATGCAGCGCACCATCAATTTTCGGTGGCTCCGTGTTTTGATCGTTCAACACCGTCGTGACAAAACGCATCGTTTCATGCAAAATGCCCCGTCGTTTTTGACATGCAGATAGTAACAGGGTTTGTGCAGCAGTCACCGGCGATATGAAGTCTTCAAACACGTCGAACTTGACGCGAATGTACTCGTGCGGATCCACCGACCACAGCTCCTCATCCTCCACCGAATAGCACATCAGCGGGAAGAGCACATCTTGTATAATTGCTCCAACATGCGGTTTCAGCATACGCCATGTATGCGAATACGATATACCCTGATTGACATAGTTGAGCGTTTGTTGGATGACGCGCGGCGGTTGCCAATTGCCGCCGCGATAGCTATCCAATAATCGCAGCAACACCTCGATGACGCCGCTCGAGAACGTTTTCAAATACCAATCGGCGAACTCGTTGTACTCCTTGGTGACATTGCCCGGCGAGCCGTAGCGCTCAAACATACGATGGAGTATGTGCAGCGACCACTTCTTACACTTCCACCATGGCAAATCAGGCCGTTCGTCTTCGTCGGGTTGTAATGCGGCTGGCGGTACGGGCCGTTCAATCACCTGCCGACAGATCTCCATCCATTGCGTGAACGCTTCGCGTGTGATTAGATCGAGCGGTAACGTGTACTGTGTCAATGCAAAGTAGACTTTGAGTGAGTCCTTCTGTAGTAGTACTGCCTGATCACTCGGATCGGGCATAAGGCGAACGATGAGTTGATACAGTTGCGGCAGTAGTAGATTCATGGCTTCGTGTAATGGACCGCGATCTTCCGACTTTTTATATTCGAAGATTTTGACTAATTGATAGAGACAGAGGATGGCACCATGCCAGCCGGACGCGTCAGGACTTGATAGATATATACTAATCTAAAAAATAGAAAAGAAAAACAAAAATTTATGTGTGGGTTGATTAATTGTAAATAACAAAATGATGAATTTCAAATTTTTAGTTTGAAATAACAGGAACTGAATTTAAAAACGGGAAATACTTGTGCATCAACTCTATTTAAAAATATGAAATATATACTCAGGCATTCAACGTGACCACAAATATGTCTTGATCTTGTTAATTTTAGTAACTTTGATTTCATCATTCATTTTGAAAGCTGCCCAAGTTCATTTTCAATTTTTTCTAGATCAATGTTAATAATTTCTTATTATTTTAACCGGAATTCAAACTGTTACTCACTGAAGATACAGTGCAAAAGTGAGATATATTACTCTTATTTACGTATATTTCTTTACTTCTTTATTTTTGTTATTTATACTTCTCCTAAATGTTAAACAATATAGCAATTTCCAAATGGATCCAAACATAAGTGGACTTTGACCATTTTCAAAAAAAACGGCTGAATTAATATTCAAGCAGAATAAAACTTTTTATATGCTAAATAATAAAGTCTGCTGCATTCATTTCAATATTCTTCGCAGTCTTCCTGGAGAAATAATGTTGATGCAAAAGTATTGACCATAAAAATCTGATTTTTAAATTGGGTTCCTATTAATTGTAAAAGTTTTCAAGGCCGTAATGGCGCAAAATATTTAATGAAATTTATTTCTACGATTAATTCATGCAACTATAACAATTGCATGTGTTTACAAACACGTCCATCCATTTCCTTGTAATGGCTAACAATAACATTTCTGAAAGCAATTAATCAATTGATTATTAAAAACATATACGTTTACATATTTTTCGCGAGTACGTAATTGTTGTAATTGGAATAAATTGTATAAACTACATTGTTTATTTAATTTATACAAATAAAATAGAGTTCGTGTATATATTTGCGTAACTAAAATGTACTAGTTTCAGCACTGATCGCTGAAATTTGAAGGAAATACGAAAAACATTTTTTTTCTAATATTATTTTAGTTACTAAGCAAATGTAATTTTGAGGTTATATCTTACTTTATCGACGATTTGTGTCCATCTTCCAGGGAAGTCGTGTTTAATCATATGATTGACGCACGTGCATAGTTGTGAACGAATTAGATCCGGAGCGTGTACAACGGCATCAACAATCGAATCCCTAATCAATGCTCTGTCCTGTTCGTGCAATGCGAACGGTATGGGATCGCCCGGCTGTTCCGGCTCCCGTTCAGCCCAGCTTGATGAAATCAGATTTTTCAAGTAAATTGCGCCCGCTTGGCGCACCGGCATGCCGCAATTCATCGTCATCACCACTTGCAGCAATGCCGGTGCGAAACCAATGATTTTGTGTATCTAGAAAATCAACGAATTACGATTAACGAGCGAAAAAATTGCATTAATTTTGATGATATTGCAAATGCTGGCAATGATTTGCATACAGCGAATCGATTGATTGCAAATTGAAATGTCGCGAATGGTGCGATTCTAATGTTAGCACATGTGTTGTATGAAATAAGCACATGTGGCTTTCCAACCTGAGCTAATTGTTCCTCGGCCTGCTGCCGTAAACTCGGATCGATTGTTGTTCGTAATAAGTCCATCAACTTCTGCGCCTCCATTTTGTTCAATTTGTAATTCTAGTTAACTCTAACAACCACTAAAATCGTCCACTTTGTTACAATCAAATAAAATTGTGTAATTTTTTCAGATAGCTGATTAGTGATCGAGATTTGTCATATTGAAAGGGTCACGTGACCGGCAATCGTCGACGCCACTGCGCGCCACCAACATTGAAACAAGAAAATTGTCAATTATTTATCGCAAAATATCAACGTTACATCAATACTATATCAAACAACAAATTATTTAATATATCCAACAATTGAAATGGTTACAATACAATACGTCAACAACGAATTTGATTAATTTTTAAACAAATTCATTTCAAATATGTAAATTAATAGGGTTGGCAATAATTTTTTTTACCGGGAATTTCCCACACGTGTATACATTCTTAAAAAATATCGAAGAATATATTTCTAATTTTATTAATTTTTATTGATGTACTCTTATTTGAATTATGCAAGTTCCAATACTGTTTGTTTATTTATTAAACAAAATTTATTGAATTGACTGTAATAAAATGACAACGCTGCACATGTGCGCGAAATTTAAGTTTAGTGACATAACATTTATATTATATTATCATTTTAAACAGTTTTATTGCTTATTATTTACTTTAAAATTAATTAAAATAATGAATTTATATGTCAATTAATTGTAATAAATTATTTTAATGCTAGTTGATAGATTTTATAGGAAATAAAAAATGTTTAAAAAATTACTTTTTTGAATTATTAACGTACTAGTGATTTTTTTCCCACAACTGTGTCATTACTGAAACGACAACTTGCTTAACTTTTCGTTTGTTTTTGAAAGTATAACAATCGTATACCTTTCAGCATCAAATTAATTGAATTGCGATGGAAATGGAAGCGTTGGAACCCAAAGTAGTAGAGAAAGAAGCAGAGGAACAACAGACACAGAGTGAGGAAAGTGGTGAGCGTACCGAGTCTGAAATATCCGAGGAGGAAGATTCGAGTTTTCACGATATCAAATTGCTGCTGGAACATGGCATCTCACGAAACGATATTGCCATACTCAAAAAGAATGGAATTAATACTATTAAGGGTATACAAATGACAATATCGAAGAAGCTATTAATGCTTGGATTCAATCAGATGCGAATAACGGCAATGAAGGAAGCCTGCTCCAAGATTGCGATGAATACTGGATTCATGACCGCTGCGGATGTGTGCAACCAACGTCGGCAGATATTTAAACTTTCAACGGGAAGTAATAACTTGGAGTAAGTTGTAGATTTCCTAGTAATATGTACTCAATTAATAATTTTGTGAATTCAGCATTCTATTAGGTGGTGGTATCGAGGCGATGGCTATCACTGAAGTGTCCGGTGAATTTGGCAGTGGTAAGACGCAGCTGGCGCATACGCTATGTGTTACTGCCCAAATGCCAGGATTGAATGGCTATTTGGGTGGTAAAGTCATCTACATAGATACTGAACACACTTTGTATCCTTCCAATTATCTTTCCAAGTATGGGCTAACTTGGAATGGACGATTTAAGATGCATATAATTGTTCTAATACGCAAACAAAAAATATTGGCTGAAACTAAATTTCTTTATATATACATTTATCAATTGAATGCTGTTAGAGAATATACTCAAAATTCGTATAATAAATACTGTAGTCCTAACTTATAAAACAGTATCTCCTCCTAAGGTAACTTACGAGAAAACGTAGATTTAAGTTAGGATTTCAATCTGACAAATGTACATACACCACAGGTGGAAGTGAATTATTTTTGCAGTGATTTTATTACTTTTTAATATTGCAAGGCAAGGTCAATACATAGATTATCCAGAAACTACCAAAAACAGGAGATAGTGCATTTTAAGGGTAGAGTTGTTAATATGAGGATACTCATAGATAACTGGCAAGAGACCACTACCGTTTTATCAATTCAATTGTTCATAGGCCAAGATTCTTTGAATGCGTTAAAATGTCGAAAATAGACCCGTTTCGTTAGCAGACTCTTTCGAGATTCCCCACGAGTAAAATGGCATTACAGAGCACAGTAAAAACACTAGTCTTTAAGCCCTAGTTATTCCATATTTCAATACATGTAATATCAAGTTTATTCTTGTAAATTTGTTCTTTTATCTAAAGTAAATGAATAATCAGAATTAGGAGAAATGTTCTAGCGATAGCCAGATTTACAAAGCCATAAATTAAAAGAAGTGGTTTCTCGGCTGCAGCGTCGACAAATCAAAAGTCAAATATATATAATGGATTGCAGAAGACGGTAAAAAACCAGTCTTTAAGCCCCAGTAATGCCATATTTCAATATATGTAATGGCAAGTTTAATCTAGTAAATTTGGTCTTTTATGTAAAGTAAATGGACAATCAAAATCAAGACAATCGTCCTGCCGATGGCCACAATAATTACAAAGCCACAAATTAATAGTTGTTTGTCGGCCGAAACGTTGACAAACCAAAATTCAAATATAAATAATTGAGTTTTTATTTCCTTTTCGCACTGCGCTTTGTTAAGAATACTTTATCTATAATAGTATTTTTTTAAATAAAATAGACTTTCAGTCAATAATTTTTCTATAATTAAAAATTTGAAGTGACGAAAGTTATGTGCATTTGAAATAGTTCAGATGAAGTTTGCCCAGCCTATACTTTATATAGCAGTAAATTTCCTTAATTCCTTATGTAGTCGCCCTGAACGCTTACGACCAATTGCCGAACGATTCTGTCTTGATCAGACAACGGTATTAGAAAATATTCTATATGCGCGAGCATACAACAGCGAACATCAATTTGAGTTGCTTAAAAACGTCGCAGCCAAGTTACACGAAGAGGCAGGCATCTTCAAGCTATTGATTATAGATTCAATAATGGCACTATTTCGTGTCGATTATAGTGGCGTTAAGGAGCTGGCTGATCGACAACAGAAACTCGCACAAATGCTGGGAAGGTAATTACAATATTTTGAATACAGGGTGTTATTGGATTCACAAGGTTAAAAGCGGTGGCGAGCAGGGTAATCAGTCGGGGCCTCGCGTAAGAGCTCCAAAACACTTAACATGTAACTTATCTATTGACCTTTCTATGCATGTGTCGTTACGTGACAAATTTATACTGTAAATATAAAGTTTCCACAAACGCTCAATGTCATACTTATATCGCTAATCTCTATCCTTCGATATTTTGACCAATTTTCACATAATCGTTAAGAAAAATAGTAACTAGTAAAAAAAAAACGAAGGAAAATACAGCCAACATCTATGGTATATGTAAATATAAAGACGACAAATTTTTCACCTTTATTCTGTGACATAAGACAGATCTTAAGTTAGTTACCTCTACAACACTTGAGGTAAACATTTGTGACTATGGGTTCCTATGTGATTATTTCTCCCAATGATGTAAATAATAATAATAATTATAAAGAAACACATGTGACCTGCCGATAAAAAATAATTGCCCACCGCTGACCTAAAATCATTTTAAACAACAATTTTAAAAGTTAATTTATCGTTTTTTAGATTGCAGCAAATAAGTGAAGAGTACAACATCGCCATATATATAACGAACCAAATCACTTCCGACGTTAAACTACCCCACGTTGAAGGTGATGATCTGAAGGATGCAAGTAAACCGGCAGGCGGTAACATTGTCGCACATGCATCAACCGTTCGCGTTTTCTTGAAAAAGGGCAAAGATTGTATGCGATTTGCCACACTGATGGATAGTCCTGATTTGGAAGCGAGTACGACATCATTTTTAATATCGAAGGGTGGCATTGATGATGCCTTTACATTTTAATTTTAATCTTAAAAAATCGTTAATTTTGTTAAGCTTAAAAATATTTGTACATAAAGGTAGAAATAATTTGATTTCTACTGTGGACGTTCTAAAAAATAAAATGATGTATTTAATTTGAATCATAAGAGCAATATAAAGTTAGTCACTAAAAGTGACGGCATAAAAGTTTATTGTATAGAATTATCATTAAAAACCTTTAAAAATGTTACACATAAAAAATATATAACAATTTCTCTCGCCAATGTAATATTGTAATATACAGTATATAAATCGTAGCTTTAAAATCGATTTCAAATTCAGCTCTTGAACGCATCCATAATATGTCTGGAAATAATAATACGTTGAATCTGTGATGTGCCCTCGTAGATTTGGAAGATTTTCGCGTCGCGCATCAGCTTCTCAACGGGGTATTCGCTGTTGAAGCCGTTACCACCAAATATTTGCACCGCATCGGTGGCACATTTATTGGCAATATCGGCCGCATAGCATTTGGCAATGGCGGCCGCATAACTGTTACGCTTGCCGTTATCCACTTCCCACGCCGCTTTCATCCACGCCAAGCGGGCCGTTTCGACGGCGATTGCCATATCGGCCAACATGAATGCGACCGCTTGATGATTGATAATTGATGTGCCGAATGTTTTACGTTCGGTGGCATACTTGGACGCTTCGTCGAGACAGCGCTGTGCCAGACCGGTGGCACTTGACGCAACCTAAAACAAGATAAATTTTTCATCACATATGTAAGTTCTACAATTATTAATTTTTGCTTTTTAAGCGATTTTCTTTCAATTGTCACCAAGAATCGCAATTTTGCCATCTTTTAGTAGAATTTGCATGAAAAATCGCCTTTTAAAGCGATATTCTTTTGTAGTTTTCATCAAAACTTGTAATCTTGCTACTTTTCAGTGAAATGCGCAAGGAGAATGCAAAAATTTGAGGAAAAAGAGAAAATTAATTTTTGTGAATGAAATATAAAGGTTTCTTCACAAAAAATTATAACTTGGAATGAAAACTGCAAGAAAAAAGATAATGTTTTATCAAACATTTTTTAAAGACGAAATGTTGTTTTTATTTTTATATAATTTGGGAGTTTCCACAAGCGATTTTCTGTGCTTCTTTGATGAAAATTGTCTGAATACTATTTATTCTAGAAATATTTATTAAAAAATATATAGGAAAATTGAACAGATGGCAATTTTGTCTCTGTGTGTTGTGTTGTGTTTATTGGAAGATTGTTGAAAATTTATAAAAATCGACTTTTAATTTGACGGATAGCTATTTGAAAAGATAAATTGCCATATTAGAGATTTTCATATTATTCGCGTGACACCCAAACAATTTTCTTTGACTTTTTATTGCATATCGCAAAAATGAATAAGTCTTTTTTAACAATTTAGCTTAATGGCTAGATTAATCGACTAACCAGTGTTCAAAATTACTACTCTTTCGAAAATAGTTGCTATATTTCAATTTAATATGTAGTTCTAAATTATTGAAAATAGTTAATAGTTAATTCAATTTTACGTAAATTTGTAAATAATCAATTTAACGACTACATTACTATCATTATCAAGAAATTTATTTCAGTGTTTGAACTGAAACGTAGTAACTATTATCAAACCAGAATATTATTTTATTCATACCGGTGGTCGAGTCTTATCAAACGTTCCCATGGCAATCTTGAAGCCAGCACCTTCACCTAACAGTACATTCTCCTTGGGAATCTTTACGTCCTCGAAGGTGATACCGCGCGTGTCGGACGCCCGCTGACCCATATTTATCTCCTTGCGGCCGGGTTGTACGCCGGGCCACTCGCGCTCGACGATAAATCCGGTAAAGGCCTTTGACGCGGGCGCTTTCGGATCGGGATTTGTGCGCGCTAACACAAAATACCTATATGTAATTGAGAAGAGCATTGTGTGATTAAATCAACACGATCGATGGATATTGTGTGTATTTACCAGTTTGCTACACCACCGCCGGTAATCCACATCTTTTGACCGTTCAGAATCCAATCGTCGCCTTTCTTCTCCGCCCTCGTTTTGATGCCGGCTACATCTGATCCGGCAACTGGTTCAGTCACACAATATGCCTACAAAATAAATACAACAATACACTTATTTATTTCTACAACATCACATTTTTAAGCAGACAATTATTTTTAATTCTTATATAAAAAGAACTATAATTTTAGTTTGTATGCATGAATCGTTATATGATTTTTATATGTCAGTTACAATTTTTCTAAGAGCAATGCTCAAATTTCCACAGGAAGATATACAATATGCTTTCGATTGTCTGTTTGTGGATAATTCGATTGAGTCATCGATCAATAGGAATTGGATATTATTAAATCATGCCTGCCGATAAATCAAATTCTAAATCCCTCTGTGGGAAATTGCTATCTATCGAAAAGTGACTGCAATCTGAACCATATGGATTCAAATAACTCTAAAATATAGTGAGAAAAAGTAAGTTGAATGTTCTACAATTTCATATCAAATGATTTAGCAAATTTTCTCACTATCAAATAGTAGTGTGGCACAACAAGTTCCTAATCAAATAGTACATCCTCAAAGATAAAGTGCTCATACTAAAAATAGAAGAAGTTATTATTTATTTTAATTATTAATCTATATGTTGTACTTTAGCAGTAAATAGTTGTCATTCAAACCATGTATGCGGTTCAACTCCCCATTGGATCGTGAAATTTAAAGTATATACTCTATTCATACATGGATAATCCGTAACTACGATAATTGGTAGTTTATTGCATTAAAATATTGCATAACGTTTTTATTCTATCATAAAAATGCAATTAAGACAAGAAAAACGTTAAAAATAGATGATTACTAAAATAATCATAAATTTTTATCTAGAAACAAAGCGTTTTTAAGGCCCGATAAGAACATTCCTGCAAAGTAAACTAAAATCGCTAAATATTAATGAAAATTAAACAAGTTAAAATAATTGTCTGCCTAAATAAATTTATGAAATGTCATATTTTAGTTGATTCAATTAGCATATTTCGGATTATCCGTATCTTCAATTCTCATTGCCGTCTCAATTATATGTTGCATTTTAGCAGTAAAGAATCATAATTCAGATTATCAATGCTGTTGAAATTCACCATTAAATGGGATAATTGTAAATTTACTGCATTAAAATATTGCATAATTACACGATATATAATAATAATGCAAGTAAAATAAATATTACTATCATAAAAATGAATGTGTCTGCCTATATTCGATAGATTCAAAAACCATACTTCCAATCGTCGTGTAAATTTGGGGAGTTAAATATAGTCCAAAGAAGGTATCTGGCATATCAAACATTAGAAGAAGACGTTATATTCGATAATCAATTTATTTTGTCAAAAAAGTAAGAGTGTCAATTTGACAGCTGTCAGTGTGACAGGAGAAACATTCAAACATTTA
>JARJDW010012573.1:0-17371 GCA_030264715.1 Adinopsis sp. GC000173
TTCTTAGATGAAAGTATTCTTGTGCAGGTATTTTCTGAAAAAAAGTAAATAAAAGTTGAAGTGTCCTAAATATTACAGAAGTGCTTTAACGCGCCAAAAACGATGACAGACATATTATAACATTGTTGTTTATCGGAGAAACAGTAAAAGATGAGAATTAACCCTTCTTTCGAAACATTTTTTACTTTGATTTTTCAATATTTCGTTATTTTGCAAATAAACAAACGCACACTAACTTTGTTGTATAATAAGCAATTACCTCTTTTCCCTCTTTTGCGTTTTGCATGAGAGTTCCAAAACTCTGTAGACACATAGTTGTGAGTGTGGTATAGATGGCATAGCAAGAGGTAAGAAGTTAAGTATCACACACAAAAGATGTCTCAATTGGTTTAACCCGCAAAAAGCGGAAGACTTCAATATGAACATATTATTCACAAAATTACCGCAAGACTGACATCGTTTTTTTCGATGTTTATGATCAGGTAAGAAAAATGATAGTAACACAATTGTAATTATTTTTGTATTTACAAATAATACAAAATGAGGAGCTACACAATTGCGATAATACATAAACATGTTCTTCTCAAATACACATTTCTAGGATAAAACATAAATTAGTAAAACAAAAAAAGTATTAAAACATTTTGGTGGTAGAAATTCCTCACCTACAGTTTTGTTTGTTCATTTAATGTAAGCAAAAAATTTAATTATAATAGACTTTTTTCATCAAAAAATGTTTTAAAGCAATTTTATAGTTATAATATCTTTATTTATTAATACAACTAGTAAACCTAAAAATTTTTATAACCATTTTTCTTTTAAATATTTTTATAAATGTGATTATCAACTATAATCTAATACATAGTTTATAGTATAGGTACATTGAAAAATATTTATATATTATTTATAATATGATAATAATTTCTTACTTTTCATTTTCATTTTGTTTTTAGTATTTAACAAAATAATAATTTTTATATAATCAATTTATATGTACGTGATTATTGTACTTACAATTAATTTAACAAAAACAAGTTTTTGTATTGATATGTGAATGTTTTTATAATTTAGTTCTTTTATATAATATTTACATACACAAAAACGATTAAAGATTTTCTTTATATATGGCATCGACTACAGAAAAAAATTGATTAATATCTATATATTATATTTATTTTTTTTTGGTTTCTTGCAATTTATATTTACAATCAAGTATATGTTATCCATCCAGTGACGCAACTAAATTCCTTTCTTTCTATTAGATTGTCGCAACTAGGGTCTGAATAAAATATTAACAACACACACATTTTGTATTTTATTCGTAGCCTAGATTTTTGTAAGTAAGTATGCATACACTGTGCGCTTTTTAAGCTTCCATAGTTAATAAACTAATTTATAGCAAGCTTAATTACAAATTCGATTGTTTTTTATATTGATTGTTGGATACAATTAACATTTAATCAAATCCCATTTTTCTTAAATATAAAGTAAATAGCATTATAATAAATGCAGATAGTATAGTAGCTAATCTTGAACATACAATAACACGTATGCATAACGAAAATTGTAGCGCTGGATTTAGTTAATCTCGTACTAAAATATGAATAGATGATATAATTTAGTTGCATCACTTTGAAACATATTAGTAGATTTTCCTACAAGTATAATATACATCATCATAATTAGTATGGTTCATGTCGGATTTTTGGTGATATACAAGTGCGTTGTTTCCATTCATCGCCCGACACCGGAGCCACAGCAGCAAGTGGTAGCGATGAGGTCTCTGACGGTGCACTGACAATGCTCAAAGCATGCATAATGCACGTTTTTGTTGGCGGTGACACCTCAATAAGATCATCGATTTCTTTCTCATTCTGTGAATGTGTAGAATCCGGCGTGCTCGCATCCCGTCCATTCTCAACAAACTCCTCATTTTCATGTCCATTCATATCGTCAGCATCTATCGATTCGCTTTTATCCTAAAACAGCACAATAATAAATTTAATTTAATTTTCTCCATAGCCAACTTGGATCGATTTGTATTGAATCTGTTGAATTTGAAAAATTAATCGTATTTACCATGTAAAAAATTGAACGCTTTGAAATTTGAGTGTCATAAACATTTTGGTGTAGTAAATCACAATTTCGTATCTTTCTAAATCATTAGTGAGTTAAACTTGTAAAAAATATTCTATAAGTTATGGCTGATCTAATGCGAGATAAAAGCGATTCCGATATTTCAACAGACACATCATGGACACTCCTCGACACAAATAATGAACATAACATTTCAGAATTGGATATAATTCCCATAGAAAATGCGTCAAAATTACATGCAAGTGTATCAGAAAATAATTTTGTTAATGTAACGAGCTTCGAATTGGATGATTTAAGTATCAACTCCTCAAATCCATCCATTATTGTTGATAACGAGAATACATCATCGAAACATCAAGGATGTTCTACATTAACGGAATTCTTAAGAGATCGACAAATTATACATGATTACCAGTATGATGAGAAGCTAGAAAAACACTCGGCAGATCGATTCAAACGTCGACAGCTAAGAACAGGAAACGCTGAAGTGCTATCAGCCTTAAAAATGATGGGCGTTTTTTTGTCTATTGTTGCTCTAGTATTTATGTGTGTGGTCGTCCCGAGAATTTATACGCTAAAAAATATGAAGAATGATTATTACGAAGCAATGAATAAATACCAAGAGAATCTACCTAAACAGAAATGGATGGATGAAATGTATGAGAAACCGCCGGAGGAGGCGAAAATAATACAACATGAAGAGGAGACGTACACACCTCAACCACAGTTTTTTCATACGTTCAGGCATAAACATAATTTGAGAAAACATCCCGAAAACACGTTTATAGGACCGAAACCGTTAAGTAGTGAGCACAATATGGAGAAAGCTTCTAAGTCATCATATTTAGTAAAACCTTCCGCATCATCAGCTTCTTGTAGTATTAAGTCAAAAAAAGATAATCATAAGAAAAGCATATTTACTCAGGTTAAAGACAACAAACGCAATTTTATGAACGAGATCACGAAAACAAAAAATAAAATTGCGGATAAATTATCTAGGATTGCAAATTTTGTCCAAAAACCTGTAGATTCCGTGGATGCAAAATCAAATCATACCTCCACTAATAATTATTCCTACTTTCTAGCACCTGGGCTATTTTTTAAGACAAACATTTATTTGTTATTACATATCATCAATGACATACTAATACTCAGAGCTGCTAATAAATTAAGTAGGAAGCTTAAAGATCGAATTCAGTTTCTTAAAACACGACCATGTTTAAAGCGCTGTAAAAAATTATTACATATTCAACGGTTATGTCCAGCCTTATTTTCACAGAAATCCAGACGAGAGTTATGTCCCAATATTAGGAGAGAAAAAGCAACAAAGATTTTATACAGCATTGAAGAGAAGCGTGAGATTAAGAAATTATTTAAAGAGCTGCCATTTGTATTGCAAGATGATTTAGAGACCAAGTGCAAGAAAATGAATTTGCTATATAATATGAAGAATATCTCAACAGCATTGGCTAGCAGACGAGGATATTTTGACTTTTTCTTGGAATTGCAAAATTTAAAGAAATTGAAGCACGAATTATTAGCTACCATTACGTCGAAAGCCAAGAAAGAGTTTGTGCTGCAAGAGAAGAAACAACGACGTATGGATAAGGACAATCTCAATTGTTACTACGCCGCCATCGTTACCGACAGCAATATTTATGAGCAATTAATGTTCTGTTTATCATATCTACGTGCGAGAAAGCGAGACATTGCATTCTTGATAAATAAGCTCAGTCCTAGTGATATTGATTACCACAAGTATAGAGATTTTATTGAAAAATTAATGGAATTGGAGGACGAATTTGTTAAATATTTTCAACAGAAGTGTCAATATTTCGGCAGAAAGAAGTTAACCCATGCTCTTTCATCGAATAACAACGTTGCCGAAATGAATTATGAAATTGCTGCCATTGTTGATATGCTTTTAACAATTAAAGTGAATAGAGAACGAAAGGAGAGTGCAGATAGTATTAAGAGTAGTACAGCGCCAGTAGAATCCGTTGTGAAAGTCGCCAAATCATCCCATATGAAAACAAGTGTCCCTGCAACAACATTACAAACCGTCGCCGAAAACAATGAAAAATGCAAACCGAAGGTCGCTAAGAAGAAAACAACGAATACGAAGGTATTGAGCGTACAACATTTTAGCGCAAATAATATTAGCAGCAATTTGAAGGCGATGGAGGAGAAGATATCGCAAGAAAAATTAGAGGTGCTCAAGTCGTGGAAGGAAAAGTACGAACAATTGAAGATGTTTTGGAAGTCACGACAGGAGTATTATGATAAAAAGGTTGAGATTTGTCAATTGATAAAGGAGATTATTCCACCGAACGAGGAACAGGCGTTGAATGTGAGTGAAAGCGTTTCAGGTGCTTCGATTTTGGATGAGCTAATACAGAAAGTCATTTCGAAGAATATGCAAAGCACCGAAAACGATTCGGTTGTAAAGGCATCAAGTGAGATTATTGATAATGTTTTCAAAGACATTAAATTTGCGTTTAAACACGGTAACCAAACCGAAAGCTGTACTGCAACTAATATTGCCTCCTGTGATAATCTAGGATTTAAAGCGATCAACCGAAAACGCAAGGAAATAATGGATGAAAAACTCTGGAGTAATATCAAGTATCCCAAGATAATTCTGAAAAACTTATGCAGCCGAGAAGAACAACATAAGAAAGTATGCTAATATATATTGGTTTTTTTCTTTAAAACAAAAATAATAAAAATAAATTCTAATCGAATATCATAATAAAATGACTTCTTTTATGGTGCATTAAATATTTTATTATACGGCTTGGCGGCTTGCTTACCTTATCCGGCGAGTTGTTGTCGCGCGGTGAAGTCGGCGGCGATCGGCAGTTTTCCATCGTCGGTACGCCTAATTCATAAATATTTAGCATATGAGCGGCCTGAGCGTGAACCATAAGATCCCATGCATTTTGGAATGCGTCTTTGCATTGCACACATAATAGAGATGCTGCCGAATTTTCATCTACTTGAAATTCTGAAATCATAATGATGTGCATATATCATTAAACTGCTTTATAATATTTGAATATATGCAACGTACTGTTTTTTCCTAATATATCACATTTACACGTAAAACGAAGCTTGCAGTAGGTTTTCTTATGTTCTAATAATTCATGCAGTTCAGTGAACATTTCTCGACAATTTCCACATATAAGTATGTCAGGATTACCTGGAATAAGAATACAATAAACGAATTGTTGTTTGAATAGTTTATTGTATATGTAAAATATTTTTATGTTATGCGGATGGCATTCGATATTATCATGCAAGTATGTTATAGTAGTAGATGGATAGACGAAGTAGTACTTTTACATTTCTTATATATTGTACAACAAGTATGCTTGACTTGTATTGCCGTGTAATATAAATTGCGTAGGAGTAGAAAAGTTAATTCCATCAAATCATCAAACGCATATTAAAAAATCAATAGCTGAAGTAAGACAAATTTACAATTCACACATTTGACGTGAACTTCAACTCTGCTTACGTTTTCACGAACAAAACCAAATAATAAATTATTAAAGGGTAAAACTTTGCTAAAATTGATTATCCAACAGTGACTTACTATATATTTTTAGATTCTCGAGCTGCGGATAGTCCTTGTTTTTATTCGATTGCGTTGTTTTATTATTTCTAGGTGGCGTTGCCATTAAACGTTGTCTCTTGTGTGGTGGAACCAATCGTGGGGGTCCGACAGGAAAAGCCGTCGATGCATAATAACTGAAAGAATGGTCAAAGGTGAGGATTTTATTATTATCTTTTCAATTGAACATGCTCGCCGAGCGGTTGTAAAGTTTGTTTCATAATATTGGGACGATATTAAAATGTGTAGATGTAGGTAGTAGGTAGGGGTTAAAAATATATATCGGTGTGTTGTGGAATTATGTAACAAGTTAAGTTTACAAAACGGCGCTTTGTGTTAACACAATTCTATGCAAATGGCTATCGAAGAGCAGAGATCTAATCAACCATGTAAATATAGGTGTGCTTAATTACAAAATGTAAGTAAAGCAAACATTCCTTTATCGCGCCAGCTCCAGGCTGTAGTGCGACCAAAAAGAATTACTATTATTTTACATCTGCAATTGAAATTATTTATGCAATTCAATTATTGTACCGAATCGTAAAAGTGTCTGGAAGTTAATAGTGCGCAAAGAATGCGAGAAAATGTTTTGTTAAGTAAATTTTGATTGTTCCTGTCCATCTCAAAAGCTTAAAACTAAAGTAAACCCGCAGGATATGTGAGGGTATATTTGCACTCTACCAGACTATTCATACCATATTTCTCTCCGGAGTCGCATTACTACCACAACTCGACTCCATTACACACGTACGCAAATATTGTGGCGGCACTCAACCACAAGTCCATCTAAAATCCTTTAGCAACTACGTCATTTTCAACATAGTCAAAGTATCTTTTGCCATTTATGTGCCATTCAGTCAATAGTTGCTCTTTTCTAATAGCGCGGACAACAAACAAATCATTCAGCAAAGTTAAATAACAATTTGTTGCTTCATTGAACTCGTGCAGATCACAAAAAATATCATTAAAATACAAAGTTTCATCATCAATAGGTACACACTCTTTTTATGCTAAGTATGGTGTTGCAAAAAAAGAAATTTGTATGAATGAATATGATTTGGTTTCAGAAACTTCCCCTCGTTTTTTTGCACAATGTTGAATAAAACTTTGTGCATATTGTTCAAGTCGAAACTTTTTTCGACTTTCCTCTTTTTATACCTGCATTCAATTTAATTTTTATTATTAAACGATGTTCTTTCACAAAGTGTACTTCCTAACCTAGTAATATATTTTTGTATCAAAAAGGCATTGTGTTCGCTACGATTGGACTTAATAACAAACAGTCAGTGATTTAATCTTTCTTTCTAGACGATTTACTACGGAAATATATTAGGTAATATTAAATTTTCAATCCTTGAATATAATGATATAAATAGTAAATAAAGTAATTTACGGTAATTTCCATGATTAGCTTTGTTGCGTTTGCGTTTGCGTTTGCATTGTATGTTTTCATATAATTTGCAGCAATTTATTTTATATATTTTGCTTGTTGATTTAGAAAAATGTGGATAATAAAAACGTCGCTAATTTAATGAAAAGGTAAACGACATGCTTTTATAACATTTAAGTATCTAATCACATTGAATAATACATTTTATTGATAATTTCACTCGGCTTTTCTTTTTGATTACAACCGACGACGTTAACGTAGCCATTCTTATTTACGATTTCGCAAGTTGTTAAAATTATCTCTTTAATAAATTTTATTTTGCATTATGTAACGGAAATTGTTTTTCCAAATTACAATACAATAAATGTAGGTATTAGTAAAAAATAATAAATGTATATGTATATAAGATTTTCATCCATCTGTTTTATTTTTTTGAATTACAATCGTGCGCAAGAAATGATGCGCTTCAAATCGAATGGTTGAATCGACCATTAAAGTTAATTGAATTTTCTTGGCGTCTGCATGCGGGATGTGGAACCACCAAATTGACTTGGAAATGGCCACATTGAAGGGGATGTATTTTGGAATATTTGTCTGAATGAGTACCTGTGAGGGTGATACGTATTCTCAAACCAGCACTTCTTTTATACGCTATACAAGATTAAATAATACTAAGACGAAGCTAAAAAACAACACCACGGCAAGCAATTCATAAATTTTTATTTTATTCACTCGTCGTGCTCATTCCAACCACCACCACCAAAAACTAATTCGCTTATTGAACGAAACGAATTTCATTGAGATGCTGCCCGAGAGCGAAAATTAAAAGTTTTCGATAGAACATTGTTGTATAATGCTCGCAAATTGAAAATCAATTACCCCAACAAAGTTTTGGCAAAAGATTGGAAATTATATGAAATTTAGGAAAATTGTACCTGTTGCACCAACAATTTGAATACAAGTTTATATTTTGTATACGTAATGTAGTATACAAACTGAATTTATTAAAATATCAAGGATAAAACATTGTTGGAATTCTCTAAATAAACATGATGCTTTTATATTTCGCTTCTTAAAATTATTTCCAGTAAAATGCTTTAATTTCATTCGTTATGGCATGAAAATGTATGACAATGTGGTGTGGTGGCTGTAATCTAATTAAACTATAAACATTATTTGAAACATTTTCACTCCGGGTATTTACTTGGTACATTTTTTTTCTACAACGTATCAAAGCAGCATGAAAACACGCCAGAGCAAACAAATAAAAACGCTTTGCTAATTAATTATTAACAATCTATAAACATAAAATGTATATATAATAGTTAATTTTAATGAATGCACATTTATTAATATTAATATGGAATATTGATTAATTAAAAATCAAAATGTATATATACGCTAGTAGGAAAAATCTATTGTTATCAAATGAACGAGACTTTATAAACAACCCTTAAAAAACGTATACAATGGAATAGCCTTTACAGAAAAAAACGGCGCGCATAAAAAAATGTACAATACATCTATTCCCAGGTATTTTCATTTCCTCTTTACTGAATAGAATGCATGTGAACGTAAATAAAAGATCGTGATTATTTGCAGCTAGCTTTACGGTAGAAGTACGACGGGTAACTGAACGAACTGGAGGAAAAACTGTTACTGAGCTTTGCGAGCGGAAAAGATTGCTGGTTTTATACAGTTCTGATTTTGTATTGGTTTATACTAAGCCGCTGCATACAAAATATATATTTTTGTGCTGGCTGTAACATATTCGGTTTTTTTGCGTTTCGAATGTATGTGTATGCGCCGCGCCGCATTCAAAGCAATCTACAAATGTTTTGTTGTAAATGATCTATACGTCACCAACAAACCATACTGTTTGAACCAAATATAATATCGTATATATATATTGTTTTATTCAATTTCATTATTTTAATGCGCGTATTAGCAAAATGTAATATTCCAATTGTTGCATAATCCTATTCAAATGGCGTCTTTAATTTGTTTATAGAAATATTAGGGAAAAGCAAGGTACGTTTCATCTTTGATTCCTTAATAATGGGATAACGTCGACCCTCAAAGCTTGTAATTTTAAAGCGGCAAAATGCAAATTTAGAATCTTCAACCTGCTATATGTCCACCCAAACGTGGCTTTGTTTTCACAATTAAATTACTCGCAATATCTTAAGCAGTCTGATTTTATTTAATTATATATAAAAAGTGTCTACTTCTCAAGTGAATTTCATACTTTTATATAATTTTGCTATAAATGTTTATATATAACCAAAATAACTAAAAATGTTATAATAAATTCAAATTTACAATAAGAGGTTTCCGGGGAAAATTACAAAAAAAGTCTTGCGTTGTTTTTATAATTAAATTACTCGTAATATCTTAAGCAGTTAGGTTTTATTTAATTGTATATAAAAAGTGCCAGCTTCGCAAATGAATTTCATACTTACGAGATCTTTGTAGAATGAATAATTTTGATATAAATGTTTATATATTACCTATATAACTAAAAATGTTATATTGTGATAAATTCTAATATATTACAAGAGTTTGCCGGGTCAAAGTTTCAAAAATTGTCTAGAGCTTCTTTAGAAAGTTTCAAGTTAAGTTTAGTAGTAAACCGAACTAGTATTTTTAAACTTTATAAATAAATTAAAAGATGATTAAATACATTAATAAAATAAATGTATTAAATGCAAAGATATTAAATATATTGTATTTTGCATTAAAATGTAATTATGGCTTAAAATACAAAAGTTATGGAGAATGTTTAGTTCACCCATGTATAACTGAACAGGGCTGATAGTTTAAATGATTTTAAACATAATATTATTATCTAAAGTGTTGCAAATTTTTTCGCAGTTTTTCTAACGCCTGTAGATCCCATTATGAAATTGTTACCTGTTAAACATTGATTTGACTTTATAGCAAAAAAGACACAACAAATTAAACTTTGCCACACTTTATAATAAAATCTTTGTCAAATAGTCTATTCTATTATATTTATATTGAATCGGTGTTTAAGTTGTATACTAAGTTTGCCACTTTAATAATATTTATTCACCCCAAGTACCTAACTATATTTTTTTAAATTCGTCAATACCTAGCTAGACAATATGTACATACCTATTTATAAACTTAATTCAAGAACGTGGCGATTCATTCCATTCGAATCACACTTGAAATGTTTTCATTTCCTTTGACTTAGCAAACTCTAGACAGCATTTGTGACAACAAATGGGAGTGATAAAAAATAGAATACAACTAAATTGATTCTCAATACGTTTTGAAGTTGATTTTAAATGCCTCTCATAAGTTCCGACAACTATTGTAACTAGTTTAGACTGCTATTTGCTTACGAATTTGATTATTTTTTAAATTTAATTTTATAAATTAATTATTCATTTTTATTTTATAAAGAGTAATTCATGTTAGAAAATTACAATGGTGAAATACTAAATAAAATCATCTCGACAAGTAATCCAAACACTGCGTGGGTTGTGTTTTGGCTTTTTGAAATATATTTTTCCCAACTTGTTTGTTTTTAATGAAAGTTACCGGCTTCTTTTGTATAAAAACAACAAAAAAATTGTAGTGTGTTCATTCTTTTAGCTATAAACATTCATAATGTTGTATAAATAAACCATATTCTAATATAACAAAATGATTCAATTTCAAATAAATTTGTCAAAAATAACAAACCAACTAGAGTGTTCAGTAAATCTTGAATTTTACGATACTATCTCAAAAACCCACAATTTTAAAGCCTATTCCACATATGTAAGTATGTGTGATCGAAGTTTGTATGTATGTATACAAATAACAAACGTGTGGATAAAATGTATAAATTTTCTCATTTGGTTAAAGTAGAAATATTTTTGCAAGACATGGATTATTCGTCATACAAATATATATTTTATTTTTAATGCATTATTATCTAGCTAGACGTACGAGTGTGAAACCAACTGATTATAGAGCAAATTGTATTAACGTTTTTTATATTTAGAATTTTTAGAATAAAACATTAGTAATGAAATTTTAAAGCAATTTGGTAAAGAAATTTCAAATATTGAAAATTTTATAGTAACGGACATTTAAATAGGATAGAGTTACTTACACAAAGTGTTGCGGTTTGGAAATATTAACAAAAAACTTATATATTTTTTGCAAATGAAATAACATTGTAATGTTGTACTGGTTTGTGGTTTTTAATGGTACATAAGAATATTATAGAGCCGCCTCTAGTCCCTGTTAGCCTCCGTTTTCATGCGAAGGTGTACTGCAAAAAAGTTTTACCACAACGCATTCTTATATTTGTTTATCTATAATACTTATAGTATTATTGATAGAAGGGCATATTTATTAGCATAAGTTCATAACACAAGGGCTTTATATGACGAACTCGGAAGGAGTAGCCTTAAGCATTAATATTTGTAACCAGTACAGTATTTAAAAAAGTCTGGCATAGATTTAAAAATTATTCCCATTTTCTTAACATACAACATTAAAAAGTTAGCAAGTTTTATGTATCTTCATTGTTAAGATCAGGACCCTATAGTTGAGTGTAAAATAGGTTGCAATAAGTAAAAATAGCTATGAATCGTGTTCCCTTTCCAAAAAGAGGTGCCGGTACGACGTACCAACGCGTAATGACCCCTAGTATATTCGTCACTGGTTACACATAAGTGCAACTGTCAAAGCAACGACAAATAACTGAACACAATGAGCGTATTTTTCGATAAGTTCATGCTAGTTAAGCAATAGAGAGACAGGCGGGATAATACAATGGATAGACGATTATCGTTTTCACGCGAACGTTTCACCTCGTTGAATGCTGTAATATTGAGCACAATCTACATATATTTCAAAAATGTAGTCAGTCTGACTTTTATCAATCACGTTACTTGAGCCTTCAGTTACTAATTCACAGGAATAGAATTCTAGTTACTATCATTTTTAATTGGTCGTGCATCCTTGCACATGCATTTCGATGATTTCTTCGATTTCATCAATTAATCTGCATGTTGATTAGAATTTAATATTTGTTAGTTATAAAGAATAATTAACGTTAATTTGTTTACTAACTTATTCTTATTGTAATTATCTATTCAATTACGTAAGTATTATTTCTTATATTCAACACAACAACAATTTACAATATTATTTCTGTATTCATTTAGGAGAAGAATAATAAATATTTATCTTAAATCTACAACCAATTTAATAACATATTCATTAATATTATTGATAATAATGAATCATCCAAAAATATGTTAATTTATAATTTGACCTGTTAACGAATGGATCAATAACGATTAATTAACGTTAGTTTGTTTATCTACTTATTTATTATTGAAATTATCTATTCATTTAAGTAAGTATTATTTCGTCTACAGGTTTGCATCACACAACACCAATTTACAATATTATTTACGTATTTATTCCTAAAGGAAATCTCCTAGACAGAACATGAAATACCTATCTTACACCAATTTCGTAATATTTTGAATGTGTTTTCATTTATTAATTAATGCTATTGATAATATCCAAAAATATGTTATTTTATAATTTGACTTGGTAACGAAAGGATCAATAATGAACAGTATCTCAATTTTAGGAAATGAAAGGCACCGAGTTGAAAATATAAATTATAAGGGCAAATTAATTTGATTTGATTATAATTTATCTGTTTCCATTTAAGCTAAAATAACAGGCCAGAGGGTTATGAAAAAAAAGTAAATAAATAATTTATTCCGACTAAATGGCTTTAAAAAAACTTTTAAAACTATAAAAATGTAAATATGCAGATTTAGATGCATAGAGGTTTATGCTGCAAAGTTTTGAAGATAATTAATTATTAACTTAATTAAAATAAAATTTAATGAGAAAAATATGTGACAGTTGTTGTTGGTGTTTACATTCATTTGCATAATCTGGATTATATTTCAATGTTATAAAGAATTATAAATAATAGTATATACCTAGATGAGATTTTTTATTTTTTAAGTGATTTATGATTCAATTTTATTTTAAATAAAAAAAAACTTATAGAGGGTTGTTACGTCGCGTCGTCAGAAAGAAAGCGTTTTTAACGTCATAAAATTAAGGTGGTTATAACATAACTATGGTTCAAATTTGATATCCAGTGTCAACATGTTTTAGAATAGATATAGGAATTAGTTACTCATCTTGAACACCAATGATGTTATTAAATTAATATAGAATTAATATTAGATTAATAAAGAAATGGCACTTAACATTTCCGGTATGAATGCGAAAACTCAAATGATGTTGTCATTTTTTTCATATAGGTTTTTAGTTTTCCGGATTATTCTCGAATTTTAATAAATATTAAATGTTTGAAAGTATTTTTAGTTCAAAAATATTGTCAGCTTATTATATCTATGGCATGGATATGGAAAATGTTGAATTTAGTATTGGGTTGGTGTATAATTATTTCGGTTTTTCTTCGTGCCATTACTATCTTACAAAAATTGGCATTTTGTTTATTATTTTTTCATAAAAGTAATCTTCTCTTTTTTAGGAAAAAAAATGCGTACCGAAAATCATCTTTATATTTGCCATATTATGCTCCACCACTTTGAGAAAGGTGTGCCTGATCATCGAAAACCGATCGCCAACCTCTTCCTTCTACATCTGCAACATTTGTATCGCTCATTTTGAACCTCTTGAACGATCTTTCAACTTGATTTTTGCTGATTGTTCCCTTGCCCAAAAGTTCGTTGAGATCGCGAAATGACTATGCCGCCTTCCAACCTTTCTCAATATGGTAGAGTATAATATGGCGAATATGAAGATGATTTTGGGTACGCATTTTATGAAAATAATAATAAACAAAACGCTAATATTTTATAAGACAGCAATGACGCGAAGAAAAATCGCAATAATTATGCACCAACCCAATATTATACTATTTTCTTCAAATTTGTTTTGAATTATTCCCGTTTTCATACAGTTTATATATTATCCGCAAATTGGTCTTTCATGGACAATCGGAAGTTTCCTATATTTTTTATAGAGGAGGACTAGGTAAATATCACGTATACAAATATTAAATATTTTGGCTGAAAAAACATAATAGATTCTCATTGCAGCTTCATAGAGCAGATTTGATTTCATATAAATTCACGTTTATTGTTTGTAACAAAATAAGTTATAAATGAAAAAGTAGAGGAAGTGGAAATGAATAGCATTTTTAATTAAAACTTACCTATCGTAGTAGTAATCCCTGAAACAGAGAGAAAATGGTAAGGTTAATATTAAATACATTGAATTATGCGTTCGCTCGCTGTACAAAAATAACAATAAAAATCAATTCAATATTTGATATCAAATATTAATTAAGCACACACATTTGTGGCGGCACCGTAGTTTGTTCAAAGAACAATGGAGCATACTTCTTGATTTCGAAACTAACAGAGTTAATTGATTTTCACTAATAAAATCAAAGCGCTGATGTATTATGGATATAATATAATTCATAGAATATATTCAATCTATGGATAATTTTAATTAAACAAATATTGAAGACAAGTTACGTTATTATTGGTTAATTATTTAAATATAAAAGCAGTATCAAACGTGTTATTATTCAATTTTTGATATAATGGATGCAAAAGATTATGAAAACAAGACAGTTACAATGTCTTGTTTAGTAAAAAGCTTTGGGATTTTTTAGATTCTGCCAAATGTAATTTTTTTTATTTTTTACACCTTTTGACTGAGAAAAAATAATTCTGAAAAATTTAAAGTGTCAATAAAATGCCAAAAACATTTTTTATTTTTTACTTTCTTGCTATTTTTAACATAATTGCAGTAAGAGTAGATTTGAAGCACCTTATTCTAA
Organism: Adinopsis sp. GC000173; assembly: GCA_030264715.1. NCBI lineage: Eukaryota > Metazoa > Arthropoda > Insecta > Coleoptera > Staphylinidae > Adinopsis > Adinopsis sp. GC000173. The sequence continues at coordinate 14,983 of JARJDW010012573.1, forward strand.
TTTTTTTGTATACAACCGTTTTTTCTATAAAACTTATTATTTATGTTTAGAAATAATAATAAACGCAAATTATACAATAATAACATGTAAAGTCTTATAATTCAAAAGTAAATATATTAATCATCGCAAAATTATATCGGTCTACTACCATCGCAAACAGAATATAGGAGATAATTATAATGAAAAAATAACAAAAGAAACAAATTGTAAGATTTAAGTCTACAATATTCACATATCGTTCCAAAGTTATAAGCTACTAGTTAAATCCAGTGCATTAAAATTCTTAATGATCACATTTTTGTTTAAAGGCGGGTTTTGTTGCAGGTTTTAAAAATTTAAGTGTTAAAGTAAATTTTTACCACCAAGATTTATCTATTTTAATCACTTTTCATCTGTTATTTCAATTTACTGGACAACACATTAAAATCTATTATATATATTTCATAACATTAATAAGTTTTAATGAGAATGCTGTTGATCTTGAGCGTTTTCATAATTTAATTCATAGACAAAATTAGATTGTAACATTTTAAATCATGACATTTATAGGTGGAAATATAATATGACTACTGTAATATGACGTAGAAAATTATAAATTTGATTTAAATCGTAAATGCGTTTTGTAAACAAACAAATATATCCAATTCAATCGATTTTTTCTATGTGGTATAACAAATTAATAACATGTTAATACAAAGCATAGGCACTAAATAAATGAATAGTTTGTTATAATAATAATTATTATTTTATGAATAACTAAAATCCGTTGAAAACAATTTTCATCAAATATTTATTTTATTTTCATTAATATAATTTTATTATACAATATATATTTTTTAAGTAAACCATATTTTTTAGATATTGTTTAAAAAATTTTAAATTAAAAGTTAATTATGTTTTACAAAATTAAAATAGTACAGATTATAATTTATATAATAACAAGTATGTATATGAATCAGTGGACATTTAATAAATATGTTATTGTGCAACATGTTGGAAAAACTTCTAATTACAAAGTACAAACATTGTTTGTTTAGAAATAATTCATTTTGAAAAACATTGCAGCTATAGAATAAAAAATCAGTCATCTACGATACACAATGTATTCAAATAGAAAGTTTATTGCATGTGTTTGTTTGTGTGGGGGCGGAAGGGTGAGAAAAAATGTGATGCATTACAAAAAGAGACAAAAAAATAAATAACGCCAAGATGAAATGTAGGTGGAAGATGGGAGTTTTATTTTGCGATGAAGCATTTTCATTGTAATGATCTAATTTTCGCATCATAACTGGATGTACAACACAGTGAAAAGTCAAGTGAAAATATTTTACGAAAACAATTTTCTTAAAAAGGATATTAGACTTTGTAATGAATAACACAATTATTGTCAAAAAGTAATTAAACTTGTTGTAGTGCTTCTTATATACTTAAATTTATTATCGTTATAAAATAACAAGTATAAACATTATCTTTTCGATGTTATTAAACTTGATGAATAAAAGTTTTGTTTGTAATTCTTTTCAAAATTAAGAAGAAAATCGTTTTCCGTACACTACCCGAATATGCACTGCCTATTTCATTCTAAATATAGGAGTAACATTTTCATTTATTATTTTTCATAATATAGTATCCCAATTATTGATATCGTAGTTAGGAAACGCTATTTTACGGCCGGGTGCTTTTTGAAGAAAACTTTCTATACATTTTTCTCAAAATGCCGACGTTTTGATTGTTATTTACGAACATATTCATGGCTTTGTTTACTACTAAAATTCAATATACAAAAATCAGAAAAATAGAATGAATTTTCACAATGACTAACTAAGTAATTGCCGATTTCAGTTATAGACGCTTTTCACTCCCATTTTTAGGATATCCGTAAATGTTATGATCTTCGTCTTCTTATATAAGTTAGCTGTCATCCCAACCTAGCTTTATAAGTTCATTGCGTAGCTGTTTTCTCAAAGTGTTTTTTTTTAAATCAACATTAATATGGAGTGCAAAAACAAACATTTTCGCCATATTTTGCTTTATGAGTTCGGTAAAGGAAAGAAGCAGTGCAAACCGTCAAAAAGTTACGTAACGTGTATGCTGATGAGCCCCTTAAAGAAAGGCAATGCCGAAATTGGTTTGAAAAATGCCGTGTGGGAGATTTTTTAAAGATGACCAACGTTAAGGTGGATCAGTTTATCTTAATGAAGATGAAATCAAAACCATCATCATTAAGATGACAAAAGGTCATCGAACAAAAACGAAGATACTTAAGAGATTGAAGTTGTTTTCAGTTAAAACAAAGACTTTGTTATATTTTTTTTCAAATTTTGAATTATTTAATTTCCATAATTTTGTAAGGTTTTTGTGTCAATTTGACGTTATATTTTTCAAATTT
>JARJDW010012581.1:0-14502 GCA_030264715.1 Adinopsis sp. GC000173
TTGGATCTTTAGGGAGGCTTCTTGCTTTGTTAATTTTATTTATAAAGTACATAAAACGTATCAAATATTATTACGAAATAATTATGTATTTGAATTTGTATTTGTATATATACCTAATGTAAAGTCTTTCAGAACATTGGATAGAAAGTTCGAGGGTAGCTGGAGGACGTTTTATATACATATATATATACTGACTAATCTCTTAAAGTATATATGTATCTCACATTTGATACTGGGTTTTAAAATCTAATGCACACCTAACTTTAAGCTTGCTGAATATTGTCCAGAGATAGTTTTATAAAAAGTATGATATAAGAGTAGATGTTCTATGTTAGTATAGTTAGAAGTGTCACAGAAATAGTTAATTTTTTATATTCATTCTATATATTTACTAATGATATCAGATAATTTAGTGACAAAGAATTAATTTCTATAAATAATCACAATACGTGGACTCTATGGTTCAGTTTATAAAAATGTCATGGAACAGTTTGAAGGTATAAAAGAACTTTATCTATTTACAGTCACAAAGAAACAATTTTTATATATAATCTTGTTTTTAATACGGTGATTATATATAATACACTACTTATTAGCTATGGTACGGTTTATAATAGCTTTCATGAAATAGTCAGAATACAAAGAGGTACTATCAAAGGTATCACAAAGGGATGGATTTCCAGGAACTGCAATTTTTTGACACCGTCGCTTTCCTTAATTCAGTGAGATTACAGTATACAAATTTATTATTTATCGCATGGATTAGTTTCAGGTAACCAAAATTTGGCCCTTCTCTTTAAGATACGTTCGATAGTAACATAAGTACATATATATGTTAATACTAGTTAGAAGTGCAATACATTGCATTTAATAGATTGTCCATTTTTTATACCAATTTCATCTATTTACTATTGGTGTTACAAAGGCATCCACTTCTATGAAGAATCTTTTCTAATACAGTAATACACGTACCGTACGTATTCGGTAAGACATTATTCTTAAAACTTTGTTTAATTCTGCTAAACACACGTAAAAATTTCCAATCCGCGTAGATTTATTTTGTACTGATATGTAACATTTATATAAATTTTAATACGCATTCAATTTATGATTAATGCAAAATGTAACAGGTGCAATGATTGTTTTGTCACTGGTAAGAATAACGGGTTAATATAAGAAAAATATGATGTAAGTCATAGAAAAATTGTGCATTGTATCAAATTTACCTAGCTTATAAAAATTGAATCATTTACAAAAATTGCACTCGTTTGTTTCCGTATATGAGACAATTAGGGTTTGACTTCAAGCTTGTATATTGAGAAATCACGTTATTATAAGTTTAGCAATTGCACTGATATGCCTTTCATATTCAGCTCATTTTGACCAGCAACAAAGGTATTTCAGGAGGTCCTAAAAAATTTATTTTAAGTACAAAGAATTAAAAAATATCTCTTGCAAAGCCTAAACAAAAACTCTCGAATCATTAAGAAATGAATTAAATACACCTTGAACCAATTATATAACCCGATTAGTGAGAATTTTAGTAGTAGGCAGGTAAACCGATTATAAACGTAGTGTTCGTATTTCTATACTATTTGATTCGACAAGTAATCGCAACACCCCAAGTTAACAAATCTACCACAAAGAGACAGAAATGATTCAATAGTGAATGGAATGTGGCGTTCGAGCGACTACAATGTATGTATGAGTTACAAGCATCACAAGAAGTGTGCGTATTGGCATGAATTTATTATATTGTTTAAATTCGAATATATTCCAACTATGTATACCTTCCATATACATTCTAGGTACTTATTTTAGAAATTACATACACCCTTTGTACCTACTTACAATACTTACGGCTCGCATTGCAGCCGCGTCGAATTTTCTTCAAATAATTAAATTTTGCACCCAAAATCATTAATAACAAATGTTGGCAGTCTAAAACGCAAGGTATTTTAATTAGGTGTAGAGTAAATAAAGCTTTTAATTTAATTAAATTTTTAATAAAGTATTGATTGGGCGGAAAGAATGCTAATTTTTCGGTTGCTCGATTTAATTATAGAACAAACTAAGCGACTACTACAGTACATTAATTCCAACCAGCATTTGCGTTGAGTGAAATTCACTGACAATTGGTGCTTGAGGGATGATATCTATATGTTAACGATAATGCATTAGTTGAATCCATCTAAATTATTAAAGCAAGCGCGATTTATATTCTATATATACATACTGCACGTATTAATAAGTTAAGCTTCAAAAAGAACTAGTTCAGCGTAATCAATAATTCATCATCAGCGCAAAAGAATTTCCTATATCAATAATGTAGGTAATACGATATGAGGTAGCGATGTTATAATCAACTATTACTTAATTGAATGCAATTAACTCCTGCTTTCGATATCAAACGCGAGCGCAGCAGCAGCAATCAATGCGCGTTCATCGATTTTTTTTCTCGTACCTTCCTTATTTGAATATCATGATTTTTTATCACAGAAAGTGTGTGTGTGCATGCGTATATGTGTGCAGTATATATACATAAAAGATTTTTCCTTCATCATCCGCCCTCTTAACGAAGACGCGTTTTTTACAAGGTTTTTGTGCTGTTGTTGTTTTATACCCAGCAATAAAGTTCAACTTTATATCATCCATATGTATGATCTACATGTAGCAACATACAACAAAAAATCAGCGCGCTTTGATGTTGTTTTTTTTATTAAGCCGGAAATTATTTTGGAAATTATTAACAATTTTCCTTTGAATTATTTCAACGATGAGGAGGAAGATTAATGTTTTCTTAATCTATCTTCCGCAGCTGAGCGGCTTAGATTGCGCATTGTATCATATTTTTTATGTAGGTAATATATAAATTTATATACAAAAAATACTATACCGGATATACTGTTGTATACCATACAACTTAATTTCCAATTATGAATGTAATGAATATATACTTACAGGCATTCGTATCGTTCCGGATTATTTTCACGCTCGAGCAACGAGTTGAGCGCTATCTGTAGATTTTCATTCTGCAAAAAAAGCAAGCAAGATGATCATAATTAATTAAGGGTGTATTGTTTCGTCTATATGGCTACAAGAAAAAAATTAAATATCTACATAGCGCAAAACAGATGTTTGTGATGGTGGTGGTGGATATATTTTTTACTTGAAGCAAAAAGAAGCGGATTTTAGATAAACTGCAAAAGTTAATGAAATCCCGCTTTTTTAACGAAAATGTATAATATAATGTTAAAATTTTTTCGGTGGACGTGTGGAACGGGGAGCTACAACAAGAAAAAAATTGTGAGGGGATTTAGATAAATTAAACTTTTGTGAAAGTTTTGTGCTGCGCGCGGGTTTGACAAAACGAGATTCGATTAGTAGATTTATGATTATGAAAGAGAGTATGTGTCCACAAGCACTTAACGTTTGTCTAATTATTTATTTGCGAATGAATATATCAGCGATTAACGTTCATGAATAAATCCATCCTTCGTCCTATGCGAACGAATTCGATTTGACACGCTCGCTCAAAATACGCATAAATTATTTATGTAGGACGTGGTACATCATACGTAGTGTTGCCAACGTGGCATCATCATCTTTATCACAAACAAAAACAATTATCGAGCTTGGTGATAGTGGTGGTTGTGGCTATTTTTGCAACTTTTGCATGTTTCAATAAATCAAATTTGGGGAAGAGAATTGGAGAATGGTGACATGCACAAAATACGTTGGTGAAAGATCGAATTTTTGGTTACATCTTTATATTATAGATTACAGGCATACTGTGGAGAAAATCGAAGACAATGAAATACATTAACCGAAAGTACGATAACATAGCTTAACCTATCCAACTAAAACTTAAAAATTTCGAAACCGATATGTTACTGTCTTACGAAGTTATTTGGTTAGTGCATACTGTTCTAAGCCAGACAAGTTTTGACTAAATTTTTATCCATTCGACAATAATGATAGGTTTTGAAGCGCTTTATAATTTAAACAGAATTTAAAAGAGGCTAGTCTTTTTTGGGACCTACATACTTTTTACGAAATCACCACAGAGGCCCGAAAATACTTTTATTTAATATTCAGAGTCAATATATGGCGAATATCTATATTTGTAAGCCAGCAAGAAGATATTTAGCAAATATTTCGGACATTTTCCAATTTTCGGTCTTTCACAGCAACGTAGGTATATACCAAAAAATATTTGCAAATATTAGTTATATTTATTTGAAACCTTCTCAAATACATGCATACACACTATCCATCCCGAGTTTGATTTGCCACGCTCGCCCAAAATAACGCATAAATTATTTATACATACACGCGGTATATCATACATAGTGTTACCGCCACCGCATCATCATAATCATCATCACAAACAAAAACAATTAACGAGCGTGGTGGTGGCGGCTATTTTTGCAACTTTTGCTTGTTTCGTCGAGTGTTAAAAAGCGTCGATAAATCAAATCTGCGCTAACGCGTTATTCGTGTATGTACTATATACCACAAAAATGTTTGCAAAGATCAGTTATTGTACATTTATTTGCTATGTATACGTATGTAGCCGGGCACCTTTCCAACTACGTATACTACGTACGAATGGTGACAGATAGATTGATGATGAAAATTGGACGGAATGCTTGTGCATGTGGTATAACAATAGCGACGGATTAAATTAATTAAATTAAATTAAATCGATCCAAACATACGTATATAAACTTTTTTTTACTGTTCTGCGCCAGAGCCTCCTCTCCACACACACATCCATCCATCTATCATGTTTATTGTGCATTCCTGCTACAGTTGATTATCTTCAGCCTCGTTAATGGTGTTAATTAAAATGTAATTATAATTGCGTGTCGCTTAATTAAAATATTATCGCTAAAATTCGAATTGAATCACACACGCGAGCGCCCGAGCTATTCACGTAGAACTAGGCACATACATAGACGTGTGTGTGTGTGTGTGTGGGTGCGTATATGCCGTCGCCGCGCTTTTTCTGCGGCGACCGGCTGATGTTGCTGTCGTTTGGACGTGAAGAAGAATGGCACGCTTGGGTACTTTGTAACTTTCCATGTTCGAGCCGCCCTAATCTCGTCAAGTCTTTCTCATTTACTTTTTCTTTCTCTATTATGTCATATCATCATTTTTATTCGTACATTTTGTTCGTCGCTCGTAACGATTTGCAACGCCTGTTAAATAATTAAGATAACATCGCATTGTGCTAGACTTGGAGAGAATATGTCCGACCGGAGGCGAAGCAAATGATCAAATTTTGATACATCTATGCGCGTCCAAGCCGACGCATTGGATTTATTTATTGTTAAGATAAACGATGTGTTTTATTTCTATAAATATATATATATCGATTCAGATTTATTTGCAATATGTATTCGAGTAAATATCGTTTGGGATAAAAATTCCAATTGCACATTTTTATATCTATAAATATTTGGTGCGTGTGGTAGAAGATTTATGATGTGAATCGTTCGAGCAGATGTCAAACGTTGTCCTTATAGATAGAAAATCAAATTTCAAAAGAAGGCGAATCCAATTTCCATCGTAACTGATTCATCAGCACTTATAAATTTTTCAACAATCGTACACATGGATCTATGTGTGATCGACATTTCAATAAAATATATTTTATGCAGTATCATTAATTATCTACGAACGATCGACAAACAAAAGAATTAAATCATTCCCTTTGTTGCAGGTATTTTGTTGCTTTTCTTATACTGTGTTGTGCCATAATGCGTTGTTGCTGCAAAGGTGGAGGAGTGAAGGAGCGTTTTTCCCGTCAAACGTCTTATACAAGCGCTAAATTATGCAAATACTAAGTTTTAACAGAAAAACAGAAGAAAAAAAACTTGTAACACATTATGATGCTTTAAAACGCTAAACAAACAGCGCAAAAAATCGCATTTGCTTTTAATTCCCCCGGCCTGTTAAGCATTTCCTCCACTACTCGAATCACGGATAATAATGATTGTATTATTTTTGTCAACGCTGAATAAATAAATTAAGCGTCTACGCTGGAAATTCTATAAATATTTGAATAAATATAAACTGGATTTTCTTTTCGGTGTGGAATGTAAATGAAATAAATTTTTCATTAAATTATCAATATAGATACTAAACCATATTTTTATATTTTCAGTGGGTGTTTTATGATATGTCTAAATGATAAAAAATAAATACCTAAATCGATATCTACGAATGGAATTTGTGTCATTTTTCATTTAAATAAAAAATGTAATGAATATAATTTAAAGTAAAACATGTAAGCACTGCCAAACATGTGATTTTTTGTAATAAATCTAAGTATTCTTGTTAATTAGATTATAAAGTTGCAACTTTTTGTATGACTATTTGATGTAATATAAGATAAATAAGTTAATGAAAACAAAATTTATATCATTTTTCATTTAATTAAAATAAATAATCAACAAAGTTTAACGCACAACGAAAAATGTGAATTTTTGTAACGAATGTACAGTTTTAATTAGATTATCAATATAGACATTAAAGTATTTTTTGAATCCCTGAATTTTATGATTTAAATAATATAAAATAAATAAATCAATCAATACAAATAAAATTTGTGTCATTTGTCATTTAAATAAAATGGTAATCAACATAATTTAAAGCAAAGTAATGTGTAAGTAGCTAAAAAATGTAAATTTTTATAACAAACGTACCTAGTACTTTTAGTTAAATTATAAATTTCATTGAAAATGCATGTTTTGGTTGATTATTTTATGGAATATAAAATAAACAAATCAATGTAAATACAATTTGTGACATTTTTCATTTAAATAAAACAAAAATAATCAATATAAGTTATTTATAGCAAAGTCATTTAGCAATCTAAAAAATGTGAATTTTTGTCACAAATCTACTGTTTTTAATTAAATTATCAATACAAGCACTAAACTATTTTGAAGTAGCAATTTTATAACATCTAAATATTAAAAAATAAAAGAATTAGAACAAATAAGGTTTGCGTCATTTCATATTTAAATAAAAATGTAATCAACATAATTTAAAGCAAAGTGATGTACAAATCTAAGCAAAAATGTGAATTGTTGTAACCAATTTACTGTGATGTAAAATATTGCACATAAATATATAATGCGCTATATATACATTTTTTCTAAACGAATTGATGACTTAACAAAATTTCCAAGCAATATGATAATTCAAACCTCGATGTTATTTTTTGCGCCTGATTTTTGCCATATTTCAGAAAATTGCGCTGTCATATTTTTTGCTCGTCGTCGTCTTAGTAGAAAAGAGAGATTACACTTTATCATGTTAATCCGCCAAGAAAACTAGTTTGGTTTAATTAAATTCAACATTAAATATGAGACAATGCGAAAAGTATGTGCTTTAAAAATGATGAGCGCGACATGACGCAAATAACACTTTTCTCGAAAAGAAGCGCAATAAAACATTAACATTTCATGGCAACAGATAAAAATGATTTTCCTTTTTGTGTGCAAGGTAGGTGGAGAAGGATCTGCCAGCTTGAAAATGTGACAAGTCAAATTAAATATTGTGCGCGCAAAAAAATATGCAAATGGGTAGTTCTTAGTATTAAAGCATTGTCTGTTAGACACTTGATTCAGGTGCTTTACAACCGCCACAAATCAAGCTAAAGAGGGGGGATTTCTACACGTTTCTAAGATGCTTTAAGAACACGGCCCCTTTGCGACAGTGATGTATGAACGTGGACAGTTTTCTTGTTGAGATGAGAGCAAAACAATCCTATAAGAACCGCTTTTGGGCAGTTACACAAGTAAGCATTAATCACCACATTCAAATTGCAAAGCAATTTTTTCATTCGGTGCGCGTACGGCAAAGCTTGGTATTAATAATAATTAGCGGTCCTCAATTTACGGTTGAACGTATACAAACATTTTCCATTACCGTTAAACAATTGCCTTTGACACTGAATTATTTTGCCATTTTAGTACAAAACATGCGGATTTTTTTGTTGCCTAACTATGCGAATTAGTATGAATTGACTTGAGAGCGGATTTGGTCATTCAAATTTCCATTTGTCTTTTGTTCTGTTATCATCATTTGCATATCATTGCATATTCATTAAGCGCACTTTATACCACATGCAAATCGCATTAAATACGACGAAAAAAAATACGCGCGCTAAACTTGAAAAAAATTACTTTCTATAAGATGCAGCAGCACAAAGTGCTTATCAATTAATTCCTATGAGAATAAAAGCCTACATTTCACATTTCTCATTTAAAATATACGAGTCGTACTTTGTATGGGCATAAAATAATACAGCAAAAATGTTTCATTTATACAAATGTATGTTTTTGCAATTACATGTTAAATGCAGAGCGCTGCTTTTTTTTCATCTCCTACATCCAGAAAAAAATCGCTTCGTAATGAGGAAAAGAATCATAAATGGTGCATGCGCCGGGCATATACCTACATAATTTTTCTAAATTAACGCCTGGTACATTAATTAACGTGGAAACCATTAATAAACCAGTATATTAGTTACATTTACAGTTTTATTTATGTACGTGTACGTGTGTAGGTGTATGTGTGTTGGAAGGTTTAATATACAAGACGTGCTTCAATCAATAATATAAAGTTGTAATTTCGTTAGTCCCAAACGCAGTTGGTTTCAAACTGATAACAAATTTCCAATTAATTGTTGGTTTGGTTAATGCGAAAAACATTCTATATATCACAAATTTTTACATCAACACATCAACTTTTTAATATTCATGCACTATACGCTATTACATGGTAGATAATAACTGTGTTGTCGCCAACTTTTGTTCAAACGCTTAATTAATCAAAAAACCGAACAAAAAATATGAGCTGTTAAAATATATGTTTAAAATAGTTGTGTGGAAAGCTAAAGATGGCACGGCCACATACACACACACACACACACACGCAGACACAATGAAAAACGAAAATGATTGATTACATTCGGAATCAAGCAAGTTTTCTCCACTTTTTCCTCGTGAGGAGGAACGTTTTGTTATTTAAACGCAAAAAATAAAATATTCATTTGATGAAGTAAAGAAGAAGAATACAAGGCGTTTTTTATATCTTATTCTTTTGATACACACACAGCACAGGCACATATATATTCGAATAGATAGATAGATAGATGGAATGAAAACGACCATCGTCAATATGCTTTCTATACACACACACAAAAAGCGCGTACAAAGCCTGCGTTTTATGCTTCATCTAGAGTAAAATCAAATTTTTACGTTTTCCCAAAACATATTTTCGTGCGTCCTCACTTCACAACAGATAGATCCGCCAAATTTTATAAGAAGCAAAGCATCATCCATTCGAGGAGGCAAGAATGTGAAAACAATACAGTTGAATACATTTTGCGGATAAAAGATGTTTGGCTTAATTAATATGTCTGAATCTAATTAAATTTTAGCATGTGTATAGGCATTCGAATTAATTAGTAAACTCAGATTGCTATCATGTTTAGTAATTAATAAAAAAAATGTAAATCAGCTCATCAACGATTTATGTTCCGTAAAAAAGGCAACGATTAATTAATTTATTATTGTTGAAATGGTAATTTGTACGCTTTTGCATACTAAATTTTTATCTAACATATAATTGATTAAAATTATTTCACACATAAACGTAATGTAAAAATTGTATATTTTTGTAACAAATCTACTGTGATATAAAATAATATGTAATTATTTTTAATTGGATTATCTATATAGATTTTAAATCATTTTTGAATAGTTATTTTATTGCAGCTAAATATTAAAAAATATACGAATTAATACAAATGAAATTTGTATTAAATAAGCTCAACGATTTATGTTCCGTAAAAAAGGCAACATGGTTAATTAATTTATTATTGTTGAAATAGTAATTTGTATTCTTTTGTACACTAAATTTTTATTTAACATATATTTTTTTTTAATTATTTCACATACAAAAGTAATTTAAAGCTAAGTGAGTTGCCAATACAAAAATGTTTATTTTTGCAACAATGTAAAATCATTTAAAGCACTTATAAAGACCATATGTAAATTTTTTAACAATTTTATTGCTATTGAATCAATTATCAATATAGTTTCTAAACCATTTTTGAATAACTATTTTATTATTGTATATGAATTAATACAAATGAAATTTTCAGATCAGCTTATCAATGATTTATGTTCCGTAAAAAAGGCAACGATTAATTAATTTATAATTGTTGAAATGGTAATTTGTAAGCTTTTGCATACTAAATTTTTATCTAACATGTAATTGATTAAAATTATTTCGCACACAAAAGTTGAGTTGCGATAAAATTAATAAATGGCACACGAACGTTAAGCTTCATACAATTAGGGAAGATTACCTAATACAATTTAAATCTAGCGATTTGCGCTCTACGATAACCCATTTGTGTTTTTGTAATAAGATTGAAGCAATAAGCTGGACGATGTTTTGGTTTTGCAAAGCGCTGTACCAGCCAGCTGTTTGCAGCATATTGACCACGATTATTCCAACTTAACGTATTCCAGCTGAAATTTTGTTCATGGCACGTGTAAGTGCATTAATTCCACCCACATTCCGTACATAAACAACGACTACAACGAACGCAACAAAATCATAATTCTAATTATTTTCTAGATACTTTATACCCGCAAGTATTTATTGCTAGATAATCTAAAGTGCAGAAAACTGTATTGTAATGCGATACACAAAAAAGCTGATTAAAATTTGCCGACCGTAGTAGATAGATATACAATGAAGGGGGTAAACAATAAGAAAAGTTACGTGATGGCGTCATCATGCAAAATTTTTAAGCAGCGCAATTAATTAAATTTGACATGTGAAAGCTGCGGCGCGGCATATAGGAGGATGCAAATTTAATTAATATATTTCTTATACATATAGAGAGCGCCTCTATCTCTGTCTCTCATTGCAATGATAAATTAATTGAAAGTAAAATAACAATTAAAGAGTAATGAAATGGCAGTTTTAATTAAATTTCCCGTTGAAATTATTTAATGCTTAACATGTATTAGAAGTTTTCGAAGGCGGGCGGAAGGTGGTGTATTGTCACATCAATGCGTTTCCCCATCATTCATGAATTCTGCTTTATACAATATAATATACTTAAATTCGATCACCTTCACATACACACCATGATTATGATTAATTCATGAGTGTATAGATCTATAGCAGTGGTTTCCAATCGGTGCACGCGTAATCGATATTTATCTAAATCGCATAAAATGTTAAGACTGTATGTTTTCCTATGTAATTAGTGTAAATTAATTTCTTCTCTGTTGTCAAAGAGTTGTATTTAAATTTTCGGCTGTGTTAAAACCGATAAAAGAATAGTCATTGCGTTCATTGCGGTTTAGTACCTAAATCGGTGTCAAGTAGAATTTAAATAAAAAACTTATTAAAGTTTGAACGGATATAAGAAAGGAATATAGGCGCTCTTTTAGTACCTCGCTCAGATATGTGCCTTCTAAAAAAGCACAGAAATTTCATTAACTACATGTATTTATTTTTTGAAATATTCAAAACATTTCAGTTGAAAACTGCTGATCTATAGATAAACAACAACAATTTCGCTTTTCCTCCTCGATGCGAACGTTAACCGATTACTTAATCATTTCGAATTTTTTCCTCGCTGGACTTCCGCCAGAAGATGTTTGTTTACATTTGCTAGGTTATTCGGCCACAATGAATCATAATATTGGTTCTTGCTTTTTTATATTTCATTGGCGAAACCAAATAGGCGACAAACTGTGATTGTGCACGTGTATGACGTGCCGGGGAACAAAGGCGTCTCTCTAATTCAATGCTGGCAACAAAGCATGTCAACAATTTGCTTGTTTTTTTTTGCTTGATGTGTGTGTATGTATGTGCTTTATTCGGAAAAACAACAAAATCATCGTATGAATTTTATCTAAAACATGTGCACTGTATGATTTATTGCGTTTTTATAAAAAGAAAACTAATACGAGCGTACGTCATGTTTGTGTTAAGGTGGGTAGGTATAGTATAGTAGCGCTTTGTGCTGCTGGAAAGATGCACTCTCCGCGAGCAGAGAAATATACAGATAAAGATTTATGATTTATTACAATTACCATAAACTTTGGTTCGTTAAATAACGGCAATTAATAACGCACAAAGAATTTCGCACGATTTAAATAAATTTTACATAAAATTCAATGTGGAATTTGCGCGGATTTAAATTATTACCTATTTGATATTCTTACAAGCTTTAAAATTGATTTTGCTCGACGCTGTTTTATAATACAGAGCAGAGAGGAAAAAAAGCGCGCCGAGCGGTGGTTTTTTCATGTGTTCTCTTTTTTTTGAAAATAAAAAAAAACGCCTACTATTCCCGATTTAATCAAAGTGTCCAATAAATGTTGCAATACAACACATTGCACAGTCTATTTCTTTAATTAAATTATCATTCAAACTGTCCCAGATTTCTCACACAACACGAAACCGAACATATTTTTAATGGAAAAAAATCTACAAATTCAGTTGGAAAACGACGTCGTATCGCACATGAATTGATTAAATTGCATTAAATTTAGGCTTATCTTTTCTTTTTTTGTTAAATAAACGAAGATAAATATTCCTACGTGTGGTTGCATATACATTTCCGAGAAGAAGCAGTAGAAAATTTTTCTGCTTGAAATTTCTTTAGAATATCTATTGTACTGGCGTGCATAGGTGTAGTAAAGTATTTTAAGGATATACAGAAAAAGTAAAAGCATATATTAGAAAGAGTATCCGGCCTGAAATAGATCGAGTTTAGATAGCTCTTTCGAAGTAATATGTGTGAGAAAAAGATATCTAAAGATGCCAATTTTAAGTAGAATAAAATTTTTGTTTTACTTTGGCAAAGTAGAAACTATAAGTACTATAGAAATATTGCAAATGTACATAAAAAACTAAAAAAATATACATATTAGAAAAGAAAATCAGACCTAAAATGGATTAAGTTTAAATAACTTTTTCAAAGTAATATGTGTGAGAAAAAGATATCTAAAGATGCCAATTTTAAGTAGAATAAAAATTTTATTTTATTTTGGTGTAGTAACAATTATGAGTACCTACTATAAAAATGAAAACTTAAAACAATATGTTAAAAAATAGTACCGACACGGAAATTGATCGACTTTAGACAGTTATTTTCAAGTAACACCGTTTTCACTCGAATTATGCCCTTTCAAAATAGAATATATCTATTAGAAAAGAATATCAGGTCTGAAATGGCTCGACATTAGATAGCTCTTTCGAAATAACAGCGTATTGTTTATTTGACAGCGTATGATTTTTGATTAATTATGCCTTTCCAAAAAAGCAACAAGCGTTAGAATGTCAAAATCAAATGATAGCTAGGGACCAAATTACTAAGTGAAAAAAGATATCTAAAGATGCTTATTGTAAGTAGAATAAAATTTTTGTTTTACTTTAGCAACGTAGAGACTATGAGTACCATAGGAATATTGCGGATGTGCATCAATGTACAATAAATTTGAAGAATAAATTAGAAAAAAGTATTAGCGCTGAAATAAATTGATTCATAAATGCGATTGGTATAAAATTGGTCTATTAGTGTGTCGACTATTAAATGTCAAAGTCACATGTTAATTAGCGACTAAGGAGTGTTAATTATGAGTTTGTAAGAAGGTTACACATTAAAGGGCTCTAAACATCCGGTTGCAATCTGTTTCAGTAGAGTTCCAATTGGTCACTTTTGCAAAACTCTTAAAACATTAACTTTACAATTTAGATAAAATTCGTGAATTTACTAGTTTGTGTGACAAATCTTATAGTCGCGTTGAATTCGCCATCTTTTACTTTCGTGTAGCAACAACTATGACTACTATAGGAATATTATGAAAGTGCATCAATGTATGTACGAAAAATTCAAAGAATATATTCGAAAAGACTATCCGGCCTAAAATGGATCGACGTTATAGATAGCCTTTTCGATATAAGCAACAAGCATTAAATGCGTCTATTAGTATGTCAAAGTCAAATGATAGGTAAGGACCAAATATGGTTAATTATCACCGTTTCTAAGAAGGTTTTACATTAAAGGGCAACAACATACAGTTGTACACTCGGTGACAAATGGATTTGGACTCCTAGCAAATTGGTATTGTATTATTATGTTTTTGTTATACCTGCTAAAACCGCGAAAAGGGTTATTTTTCTAGTGTTAAGCTATTATTTTTAAACAAATTTGTTTTCTTTGGTTAATCTTTTCATTGCATTTACTCGCAGTTTACGTTTACAATGTAGTTATGCACATTTTTCTAAAGGTGACTTTAGATTATGTTTTATTTGAGTGGTAATTTTAAAAAATCTTGTAAATTGGCTTAAATTCTTTGTCGCATTGAATTCGAGTAAATACCGTATGTGTGAGAAAACGCTTTTTAAAGACGGCAATTTTAAGTGCAACAAAATAAAATTTTAGTT
>JARJDW010012586.1:0-13379 GCA_030264715.1 Adinopsis sp. GC000173
AACAACATATTGAAGCAGACAAGCGTGTCCTATAGACTAGAAAATACAAATATTATTTTAATTAAATAATAGGCATGTGTTTTGTAAAGCAAACACTGTAATTGATCCTAAATCTACTCCGGCTTTTCAAGCAAAATACATTAATGAATACATATAATAAAACAACGAGTGTTTGGGGCCAAGCGATGCGAGAGCTTTTTAGAAATATTAACGTTTTATAATACAATATATTGTGTATGTATATATAGGAGAGTATATTTGCAGCAGTTTTATTAATATAATGTCTATTATAATAACCATATAAGCAATATTTTGCAATTTAAATTTATAATTATTAACGCACCTAAAGGTAATAATCATTGATGCGTGCAATAAACCACAGTTATTGTTTAAACTCTAAAAAAACAACCCAAACTATTTTGTTACAGTAACGTTCGTTTATATAGAAGGTAGGCATTCTAATTATTTTTCGGTTAGATTAAATTTAAATAAATCGTCTTTGTGTGCTGATAAAATTTCCAATAATAAAAAGTAATATGTTTTTGTGTGGCGTAAAATCTAGTGCGAGTTTGGTAAATTAGAGTGAGACTGCTTATTTCGATAAGGCACTCCGGAGTGGAGTTATAATGACAGTTAACAAAGTGTCGTGGGAGATGCTGTCATTGTACGATCCCCCTCATCCCTTTTATTCTTCATTCAAACCTCTTCTAAATAAATTATCTCATCCCCGTGCCTTCATTTCCGAGATTCCAGCGCACTGATAACGCACGCTTTTTTTCGCCCGAATATACATACACATATACACACATACACATGCACTCGCTCTGACACACCAGGATCTATACGACAAACAATTTACACCTTTCTGAACGAAAACAAAGAATCGTAAATGAAGTTTATTTATGAACAGAATGCATCAGTTTTAGTTGAGTAATTTTGCAATTTACGAATGTAATTCGTTCCTTTTGTTTGATAAAATCCGATTGTTGATAGCACAACGTACAAACTCCTTTTCATAAATGTGCTGATCTCATGAGTATGTGTAGTCGGTTGATCACTTCAAAAACTTTTATTTCTTACGTTATCTGTTTTTCATTAAAGCGTATACAAAAAGAATGCCGGAAAGCATCATTTCATTTCCACGCAAAATTTCTTTATATATGGACCGGTGTTTTAGCTTTTTTTTTATTTCAGCTAAATGTATAAAAGAACATCTTGTCTGTTTTTATCTTCCTCTCATACATTTTCGTTTCATTAGCTTTTTTTATGTTTGCAAAACGATTGTGTGTGTGTATGTGTATATGTGTGTGTGTGAAAAAACGACGCGCGCGACTGCCTCTATTTTTACGATAAAGTTTCGACATGTGAATTTCCCCGTTTTAAGCAAGTTTCTTTGTTTTCAAATTAAATCATTCAACTGTAAGATACATAAGCAAGAAACAAGTAGCTTTGTATTCAGTTGCTCCTTTTGTTATCGAACAGTTTCCAGGTAGTTGCTTTTTACAACGAAAAATTACATGGACAGATTTTTGTGTCCCATTTTTTGCCGCTTAATTAATAATCGTGTTTTGATAAGTAATCCCCGAACATAAACTACGAGCAAGCCTGCAAAGTATACTTTTGCACCAACTCTTAATTAAACAGCTGCTGTAGAATATTGCATTAGTTAATGTCGATTTTTATCTATTTTTTTTTAATTTTAATTATTAAAAACGCCGGTTACGCTCGACGAAAAGGATAATAAATTTTAAAATTTAATAATAGTTCTTTTCTTAAATATTTGCTTCATATTTCTGTGCACACGGAATTAAATTGCAAAAATTTCCATGTTGTTTTTTTTTGCTTCTGCCTTTTCGTTTATGAATGAATGAACGTACCAACGGTTCATGAGCGCGTCTTCTTCGTTCTTCGTTCATTTCGTTAATGTTGCACACTTCTTGTGCAACTAAAAAAAGTCTAGTGTCAAATATGGGTCATTCAAAGTTAAGGAAATGAGACATCATGTTGGCCAAATTCTTTTCCTGTATAATTTATGGCTTTCCGCATATATTTCAAAGTACATAAAACATCCATTAAAAAAAGCAAATGCGAAAAAATTGTTTGAAACAGACGCACAGAGCGCGTGAGTGGGAGTGAGAAACGCATGAAAAAACATTGGAATATAAAATTTAACACGATGCTTTTTTGCGGTCCTGAAACGAAAATGTGCTAAGTTCCATCTTATTGGCACCTCCTTTTTATTTCCGCTCGAACAGTTTCCAAAATTAAAGTCGCCGCTTGTAGAAGACGTAAAAGTCAACGCGCAAACTAAAAGAACTGCTCTATTCTATATATTAAAACTATCGATTTTATTTAATCATCAAGGAATTGACATTGTCGGAAAGCTTTTCCATATATTATATTAAACTTGATTAAATTTTTATAAAAGATTCTTTACATTGAATTGGTTTTTCTTTCATTCATTTTGCGCGCACCAAGTATTTGATTATCAAATATTAAAAGTTACAAATGAACAATCTTTATTAAAAGGAATAATTTTTCCGGTATGAAATAAGTAATTACTTCATTAAATTTTGCGCCGGTGTTGGTATTCTATATGTTGGAAAAACAATTAAAGTTCAATTCAAAAGTTTTAAAAGAAGGGAGGGATGTGTAAGCGCGTAAAAGGGAGAGATGGAGAATGTTGGAGTAAAATATCTCTTTAATTAAAACGTGCCTTAAATGGCCAGAAGGTAAAATAAGGGTTTGTACATTATGTCCTCTCATCCACCTTATATTTCAAACGCTAAACGAATTTATTAAGACATTTTCGATCTCGGCTAAAATAAATTTATGATAATTAATTCAATAACAATCAGCATTCGTCAAAAAATCGCATTAATTCTTTTGCCCTGTCACGAGCATTGTTCAAATGCGCATAATAACTTTAAATTAACTGAGCGGAAAATTCAGCCATAACTTTATTCAACAATTGTATTATATTTAATCATATATATAGATATATAAAAATATTTCTACGTCAATCGCAGAAGAATATTATTGGGTCGAAGGTTTTGAATGTTTAATGAAAAGGCACTTTCCTTTCCAACAAAGCTCTAAAACGTTTCTAAAGTGAAATTCGCTTTGTTCTTACAACTTGTTACGTCATTCATAGCATAAATAATACATACTCGCGCCTTACAAGCAAAAGCTTTTCAAAACTTTTCAGCAGCAACATTTTTCGGGCGGCGCGCGGCGGCTGCATTTGATACGAATCGTGTCGCTCTATATTGTACGTATAAATGTGCCGCCAACCAAAAATCATTCAACTACTTTAATTAGATCGTATGCTAAAGTATTTGGTTAGTCAAACTATTTATATATTAAATTTACACTTATCATATTAAATTATGTTACTAGTTGGTACCTAACATAAACTATTCCAATTATTCTAACCTATATCGAGCGCATAGTTTAGATTAATACATGTTATATTAAAAAAAAAGTTTAATTTATAGTTTGCAAATTGTTTGTAATAGAGGCTTTTTGTTTGTATCTTTATCTGTTATGTGCGCCAAGGAATGATTTATTAATGTCGGAATGCAAACACACATACGAGTAAAGTTTATTTATAAAAGTTAGAACAAAACCAAACGCTATAAAACATTTCTATCAACTATGCAGTCGCAAATTAATTAATTTAATGTATTTATACGTTTGCCTTGTGTGTGTGTATGCTTAAAACTATTTCTATGCGCAATTTAAATTGTCAAAAAGTATTTCATCGCTTAATTGCAAAACTGAAATGAAGGAAGAGCAGCAGCATTTCCTAATAATTCGAGTTTTATGCTACTTTTTTACTAATCAAACGCTGTCGGATTTAAACCGCAAAAAGTGTAATTTATTGCCACCTCTATATACTTTGATTACACTTTTTTCTGATCGCAATCAAGTCAAACTTTTTCTTAATTCAATAATTTTATCATCTATATATATATTGTATAGTACAATAATATTTTATTTTGCCCGCATGCAACCAATTAGCCGTTGATTGCTTTATATAATCGATGACAAAGTAATATTAATACTTATGGGGAGAGAAAAAACCGGATAACGTACAACGCATTAGTTTAGTAAATATCATGGGAAATTATACGCTTCAATCTCAACATTAATATAAAACGACAGTGAGAAATTGCAAATGCATATTTGCATCTATATAATACATACACTATTCGTGCTTCCATTCTCAAAAGCAGCAAGAAAAAATAAAACAACAACATCATAATAAAAACGCACGCACATGCATACACACACCCACGAAAAATATACATATATGAAAAATAAATTAAATGCATAATAAAATATGTTTTTTTCGTGTGCGTCTGTTTGGGTGTATGTGTGTGTGTGTGTCTATGTGTATACGCGAGTGCATGAATGTATAATATATATACCCCCTTTAATTATTCGCGCATTTGAAATATAGCTCATATGGCAAATATAAATATAAACTAAAATGTTTCGTATTGAAAATTTATGGTATTAGCTTTCGAATTTCATTTATACAATTATTTATTTGCATTTATCAAGTGATTTGAATTGACTGCAGGGTTTTCTTAGCAAATTCTTATTTTATTATAAAGATAAGTAAGTATTACTTTATATCTGATACGGAATTTGTTAATTAGAAAATATAAACTAAAATATTTATTTGAAAATTTAGCTTTCGAATTTCATTCATGCAATATTTATTTGCGTTTATCAAGTGATATGAATTGACTGCAGGTTTTTCTTAGTAAATTTTTATTTTATTATAAAAATAAGTATAATTTACTTTTCGTGTGATACAAAATTTGTAAATTGGCGAATATAAACTAAAATGTTTCGTGTAGAAAATTTATGGTATTATCTTTCGAATTTTATTTCCCTATACAATATTTATATGCATTTATCAAGTGATATGAATTGATTGCAGCTTTTCTTAGCAAATTCTTGTATTATTATAAAAACAGTAGTTATTTTTAATAAATAAGTACTAAATTTGTAAATTATGCTTGAATTTTTTATACATAATAAAATGTTTCGCTAAATTTATACTGACCTTTGTCGTTATTATTTAGAGAAAAGACTACACGTTTAGCGTATATCTTGGAGTGTTAGACACAGCTAATTTTTGGTAGCTATTTTTCAGATATTTAGGAATGGATATATGGGTGTATAGCAGTGGTTCTTAACCTTTATACGCCGTGATCCAATGAAAGTCTCATACTAGTACGAGGGTGGTTTGAAAAATTTTGAACCAGCCTGTTATTTCTAATTTTTTGCCCCATTTTCGCGCTTTCCACCTTTTTTTCACTTTAGTGTGATTTTTACATTTTTTTGCTATGTTTCTTGCATTTTCACGTTCTTGTTGTTTTATGATGGTGAAAAAAAAACGCATACAACACAAAAAAGAGAAATTATCGAATCTATGCGATTCAAGATACTTATATGCTTTACAACCTAACTTTGGTTGCGGCCCATAGATTTAAGATCACTGGCGTATAACACCCATCCCCATCTCCTGAAAATCTATTTGTTGAATTGTAATACGTTTTTAAAATCTTCTACTCAAAATGCTTATTATACTGCGAGTGATACGAGATAGGTCTACTTTGTGGTTTCGAACAAAATTAGTGAAAGGCAATACTAACCCGCTTCAAATCAGGTGACACAAGTCAGGAAGACAGATTAGGAGCAGGTCGTTGATCACGAAATTATTCTTTTTCAATGTGGTATGTATAAGATAAGTATTACTATAGTTCCATATGTTTATTACTTAATAAAAAATGATACTTTTAGGAAAATACCTACCTAAATACAACGACAATTTTCAAAATTGGATAAAAATAAACAAAAAACTAACTCACTTCAAATGAGGTATAATAAAATTTAAAAGCGCGGAAGTTGTTTAAATGAACTACCAATGTGGAAATAATATGAACTTTAAAATATAATAAAATTATTATTCTTCAAAATGATGAACATGAATATATTTTCGATAGTCATGTTTAATGCTTTATAAAAGAAATAATTCTTTCAGTAAAATTTGTAAATGATGTGCCAATTTTTAAGATAGAGATATGCTCCTAATGTATTTTAAAAATCGCATTAACTATAAATTCTCGAAAGTACCTACTTATATTATCAAATTTCAATAAAAACGAACTTTTAAAACGATTTTTGCAAACATAACTCGTTACAATTACACCACCTACCCAATTACATTCCTAGAATGTTTTATAAAATATCAAAAATCTCTTACCTATATTAAAACCACTTCCTCTACCTATACAAGAAGTTCTACAACCAACTTATACCTATACAATGCTACATGCTGTTCGATGAATTTAATTATTAAATAACTTAAGTGACTTAAATTAGTTGTAGTTAATCAGAAACTATTTCAATTAATCCTGCCAATTGCCGATGCAAATGGATGTTTGTTTCCGATATAATAAATAAATCCACATTTTTTTTATTGAACATAATACGAAACGAACACGTAAAACAAATATAAAATATAATGCAAAGTTTAACATAAACAATTTTATATGTATGCTCGTACGTGTACAATAAATAAATACTCGTATAATAAAATAAATCATATGATTTCAGTTCAATATAGCAAATATAACTTTGTACCGAAACAAGCCATATTTAATATAAAATATATTAATATTAAGTACCTATCTATCAGGAATAATGGAACTGATTTATTATTTGTAACGTTTGGCAGGATGTTATAATATCCGCTAGGAAAATCTGTATAGGGGGACTAAATATTGCAAATAGTGTTGTTGTGCTGTTGCGATGATGAAAAAGAGTACGAACTGATAGTAGACAATATTCCTACCATATATGAGAGTTTCCAGCCAAATATTTATTTGCAATATGCAGGAATATCATGTCTTGTCGTCATATTGTTGTGTTTGTTGTTGGTATGTATAATTGATTTGCTAAATTACAAAGCCTCTGGCACTACATTTCCTCCTTTCAATATTATTCCATGTCTATATACAAAACAGTATTGTCAGAAATGCATTCGACATCAAAAGACATATATATCCCCAGCAAGATATGACATTTTTAATTTAAAATATTGAAAAAAATTTCCTTTGTAACATTGAAAACATTCAAGCTTGTTGTTTGAAATGCGCAATTATTTTTATCCAGCCGAATAGAAATAAAAAATTAATTATCTGCAGGAGGGAAATGATTAAAACATTTCATTATTAATAGCATAAATATTTAATCAATTGAGCGATATTTAATACCTACTACAAATAATTAATCACTAATAAATGTAAAAGCTGATGTTTTTTCCGTGTTTTAGTAGAGTGTTTTAAGTACGCTCAATTACAAAATCATGCAATAATATGGAGGATAATCGCATTAATGCACTTATAGTATTACTAATAATCAGTGAAATATTTATTACGAATTTAACGTATATCAATTAGAGGCGTGCAATAATAATGATTCAGAAATTAATAATGCATAAAATCGATTCTGTTCCACATAAATCAATACATATCAGTCATTATATTAATATGGATACACGACTTCTTAAAATGTATTTTGGCATCAATTTCATAATCAAAAGAGATATGAGATTTATATTAAGGTGACATTTTTAAAGGAAATACAAAAGTTTTGAATTAGACAAAGAAACAAGTTTGACATGAGATACAAAAAAGTACTGACTAGAAAATATATAAAAAATCGAAAATTATATATTTTCCATAAAGGACAGCCTCCCTTTTCATGCCTATTTAATATGACGACGTTGAAAATTTTATTAATGTCCTTCCTACATTGATAAAAGCATAAACATTGAAAAAAGATATATATAATAATTTTGAAATGAAACACAAAAGGATGACTAGAAAACATACAAAAAATGATTTCAAAACTTTATATTCAATATGTATGATACTTGGATAATTAAGGAATTGGCGACTGTAACATCAAAATTTCAGCTACCTATAAATATGAATACTTTATTGCATACATATTATGCATTTTAAGATTTTGACACAATTCAAATTTAAGACAACTTTTAAATATTTTATGTGTTTTTACCTAGCAGTATCAACTGTGGGTCAAACCGAATGATCAAATTTTAGTCAATTTAAACCAGTGTTTCTCAACCGACAATGCATGGCGGACCCAAAGACTATTTGAGGCTTTTGCCAAGGACCCCTAGCACTAACAATATACTTAGAATAAAACTATAGTACTATTATACAAATTTATATATCCACTTAGTTGTGTTTGATAATATAAGCAAATAATGAAAAATTAATAGAAAACTTAATAAAAAGTATAAAATAATTAACATTGCAAACTGACGCGCGGTTGATAGTACAGTAGTTCCGCGAAAAATTTTAAAAATTATTAATTTAAATTTGTTTTTACCATATTTTTAGTTTAACTTTATTATAAAAGTTAGATATTGATATTATATATTTGTAATAGCGTACTTGTCGACATTCTATTAAATATGCTTCGATCTAAACTTCGAAAACTTAAATCGTTGTCAAGATATCACTAATAAAATTATTAGCTTTATCCCTTATCATCCTTATGAAAAGTCAGATCACTTAAATATTTAGTACGAATTTAACGTATCAGTTAATGCTGTACATAAATAATGATTCAGAAATTAATAATGCATAAAATCAATTCTGGCGCACATAAATCAATGAATAAAACGCCGTCATTTTTAATGCAAGTAAGTAGGGTAAGTAGGTGAGTGACTATATATATGTATATAATATTTTCAACAGTTACTCACACACAATTGATATTTGAAATTTACTTTAGGTTAAGCTTTTCGTTCACACACAAAAAATCTATCTCTGTATATACGAAAGTATTTTCGTCGTATTCTCAATATGAAAGAGAATTATTGACGCTTCTTTGCAATTCTTATATATAAAGAATGGTGTCTGGAAAGTTTTGAATATGGAGTCTGATTTGGTCAGATTTTTACTGTATAGGATTTATATAATATTATCTATATATATAATATAATATACATACGTATATGCATTGTATATATAGATATCGAACATTCTAAATCCAATAGCAGTAAATCATTTCAAATGAATGGTATTGGATTTCGCTTGGTGTATGTGTACATATGGATGAGACAACAATCCATCCATCCATCTATCTATCTATCCATCAGTTCATTTATCAACATTTATTAATTATACATTAAGAGTGGAACAAAAATGTATTATACAGCTTTTAGCGGCATTAACACTACTATAATCGAGGAATTTCGCATCGCATATAAACGCAGCAGCATATGAGCGAAATTATCACATTAAACTTTTTGCGATCGTCATGGAATTTAAATTGAACAAAAATTTTATATAGATTTTCATATCGGCTGGCCGCGCGACGTAGCATATTTGAATATTATAGAAACTCGACTAATTGGAGTTTTGTATAAGAAAATATGGGTGGTGTAAAAAGAGTCTCTGCTCCTAAAGCTTATAAAAGTGATTAACTTTAGAAAATTTAATTACTTTGGGTCTTGTTTCGTAAAATTACTCGAAAAGTTAAATTGAATTTAAAAGGTGTGCATACTTGTTGTTACATATTTCTTCTTAAATCTAATTTTCGCCGGTTCTTGTTTAATTATCAACTACTCTATCTCGGCTATAAATCGTGTTTATTAAAAAAAATTATATTTCCGCTTGTTTGCTTCATATTTGTCAGAGTTGTAAAAACAAAATGTTAAAAAAGTTGCAATCAGTACTTTTGTTTGTATTAACTTGACTGAAAAAAAAATCACACAATAATTTTTTTTCTAGTTTATATTGCCGAATAATTCCACTTTATCAAATAAATCAAGCTAATTTTTTAATAAATGTGCGAGATTGTTATAGCATCATTTAATTTACATTTTTATATTTACTTTTAATTAAAACTTTTATTTCAAATAATATATTTTTCTACCTTCAACTCTTTTAATTGAATCGCATTGCTACAATGAAGCGAAAAAATTACTTTGTAGTTAAAACTGAAACAATACCTTTCTTAATTCACTTAACAAACAATTAATCAAGAAGTAATTTTGCTGTTTTATTTTTTTAATTAAATCATTTGCCGTACTGAGATGGGAAAATGCAGATAGGTACACACACACTCCAGATAGGTGTATGATGAAAATTTAATTAACCGACTCAATAATTATTTACTTACAATTAGTTGCGTTCTTTTTTGGCGTTTCGCGCACATGGGAAATATTAATTAACTTTTGATAAAAGCATACACCTACATTGAAAAAAGATATGTATTTCTAAGTGTATTTTAAGGAATTACTTAGAACCATACCCATATAATTTTGAAATGAATCAGAAAAGGATGACTAGAAAACATACAAAACATTATTTCGAAACTTTATATTCAATATGTACGTGGAGAATTACGGATTTTTTTAAATTTTGACACAAATCAAATTTTAAGATAACTTCTAAAATATTTTGTGAGTGTTTTGGGTGCAGTAGTTCCACGAAAAGTTATAAAAATGATCAATGTAAATATTTTTTGTTATATTTTTATTATTTTACTATTCAAGTTATGTATTTATATGTTTGTAAAATTGTATACTTGGAGGCATTCTATTAAATATGCTGCGATCTAAACTTCTATATCTTAAATCGATATATACGTATACACAAAGTCCAGATAGGTGTATGATGAAAATTTAATTAACCGAATCGATAATTACATACTTAGTTACGCTTTTTTTCCTACGTTTTGCGCGCACATGGGAAATATTAATTAACTTTTCCGCCGTACACATACATAAAAACGAGCGCACAAATGTGTATATAATATTCAAAGATCGAAATTGGACCAGAAAGTTTTTATGTGCGCTCCCAGATGCATGTTCACTTTTTGTATGGTTTTCCGCTGATACGCCTTTGTGTTCCTTGCTCATTTCAAGCTGGCCATTTGGGATTTACTTATTTACTCGGACCTATATCCAATTTCCATTCGCGTTCGTGATTTTATTGAAACATCAGCTTCTCTATATCCTTCTACCTACATATATACAATTTTTACAATCGTTATCAACAAATCGAATCTCGCTACGCACTCGCACACACACACACACGCAAAAACTTTGCATTACGCGATGGTGGTGTGAGGGGGTGTTTGAAATATTACCATATTTCAACTTATCTTTCGCTAAAAAGTGCTCGCACGTAGAGAATTTATACATCACGTTACAAGTAATTTGCAGCAGCACGCGTTCAAATTGTTATTATTAATTCGAAATTATGCCTTTGTGTGGCATATGCCACTTTGAATCCTTCTTTAAACACTCGGCGTGAGAGAAGAAGCAAAGAAGGAGGAGGAGGCGGCGGCAGCAAAAAAAAACTTTTTTCGGGCCAAGTTTTTCTTTTGAGTTGTAACAGCATGGAAGCGCTTCTATTTGCATAATCCTTGAAGACAGCTTCACCTCTGCACAATATTCACTTCCTGACTCTTAGCACATCCTACATTTACAGACAAAGCAATGAATTTTTTAAGGAATTATTTAAGACGGCCGAATTTGAATTTATTTTTTCTAGCTTTATTGGTGGCGCGGCGGCGCGACATAACGAATTGCCGCAATTTTTCCACGTGCGAGATATACACACGAACAGCGATGCGATTTTTCACGCCGTTGCAATCAATTGCGGTTTAATTTATCGCGCCATTTTGATTCTTGCTGTGTTGCAATAAATGTAAAACTTTATTTGCGCGACGATAAAATGGAACGAGATAATTTTCAATTTACATTGTCCAAGAAAGTTGAAAACAAGCTTTTTCCTCTTTTTGCGCGCTGCCCTACTACGCTTTTCCTAAGATATTTGCATTTAATCAATGAGTTAGCACAAAAATTTGCTTTTTACCCAAAATCGTAATAATATTCGACGACGCGAAACTTAAATAATAATAGACAGAGCCGAGACATTTACCACTTAATTAAGTTCAATCAAATCGTTTCGCAAAGCGCAGTTCAACAATACTTTATTAGTTCATTGGAGATTTTATTGCGTTATATTAGTATTTTAGGCCAATTTGCCGCAAGGATTGAGTGAAAGTTATTGAAAACCGCAAAATTATAAGTTGCATTCCATATTTATTATTGTGCCAGCGTCTAAAATTTATTAAAGTATTACGCAGTTAGTTTAGTATTTCGTATAAAGGACAGCCTCTTAATTAAGACTGCATTTTAGAATTAATTAATTATTTACATATTCGATGTCATAACAAACATAAACTTCATTACACTCTATGACATCCATTGACATAATATAATGGAAATATGTTCAGACCAAACATAATTTTTATTTAGTTTATTTTAGAAAATACCTTAAGTTTAATCAAATATTTTTAGGTAAATAGGTATATAATTTTAACTAGAAACACAAAATTACTAGAAAATGACCAAACTTTAAATTATATTCTTGGATAGTTAAAGCATGAAAGGGTTTTAGCGGTATGATAGGTCAAAATAATACAATACATTTTTTTAATTTTTATTTTGTTTATTTTAGAAGATTTTATACCTTAAGTAAAATGAAAAATCTTTAGACAAGTAGGTATATAATTTTAACTGAAAACGTGAAATGACTAGAAAATGACCCAAGTTTAAATTCTATTCTTGGGTAGTCAACATGAAAGGGGTTTAGCGATATAAGAGGTCAAAATGACCCCAAAGAAAGATTGCATAAACGCGGCACCATAAGATACATTTATCGAATTTATATTTTACTTATTTTATGAAATATTTTAAGTGCAGTGAAATATTTTTAGGCAAGTAGGTATATACCTAATTTTACCTAGAAACATAAAATAAGACTAAACTTTAAATTCTATTCTTAGATAGTTAGAGCATGAAAGCGTTTTAGCGGTATGAGAGGTCAAAATAACCTTTTAAAAAACATTGCATAAACTATGCACCATAAAATACATTTTTCGAATTTTGACAAACTTTTGGCTAAGTAAACATACTCAAATTTTGAGCCAAGTAACTTTTCAGAATATAACATTCTACTTCTACTTCGTACAGATCTTAGAAAATGTATGTATGACGTGTTAATAATTTTACCTTAACTACACGGATTACTGGATAGGCCTAGTGCCATATACGTAATGTAAAAAATCCATGATAACATTTGGTGAATTATTTAGTGATATCCTCTTATGTTGGTAAAGTGTATTCTTCAGGCTGCGCATGCTCGTACATGATTAACCAATAAAGTTTGAAAATAGCAAAATCACAAAACGTCAAAAAAACTTTCTGGTCGCCTCTTTGGGTCGTGTTCAAATTCGTGCTCAAAGCG
>JARJDW010012592.1:0-10662 GCA_030264715.1 Adinopsis sp. GC000173
ATGATGTAGATACTAAATATACTTGAAGAAACAATTTATGATTGAATTAAAAGCAACAGCAATGTAAGACATTTTATAGCATTTAAAAGAACAATTAAAGTAAATACGAGTTTTATTGATAACATTAGATATCTATTGAACGAATATATGTAAAGCAGGGAGCAAAAGTAATCTCACACAGTTCATTGCTGCATGTTGTACTGGTCCATTTTAAATGTATGAGCTCCTTGTTCTTACTCAGCTATTTATTACTTCAGAAATTCTATCTAAGTCTTACCCCTTATACAGCATTGCTCACAAAAATAAACTGCAATATTATTGTTTATTTTACTTAAAAATCATGAACGTACAATCCTTCTATAACTCCAAGAACAACAATAAATCAGCTTCTGACGACAATAAATTGAACAATGCCACATATTAAAGTATTATGGAAGTTAGTTTTAGAATAACTACTATGGTTACATTTCTAGGTACTGACAAACCCTCAGAATAATAAACCCAATATTTAGCTAATATGCAGCAATGTCCTTGTTACCGTTTCAAGATGGACATATTCATTATATATATCTAATAGGACTGTAAATACTTGGCGTTGCGTGAATTTCGTAGAAAAAGGCAGGTATGCACGTTAGGATGGTCGAATTGCGTGAATTGTGTTCTCAATTCGGATTGATTTTTTTAACAAAAGGTTTAATGCATAATATACAGTAAAAATCCCCGCAATTCATGCACCATCATATATTTTAGTAACTGAATTATGGCTATTTAATGGAGCATGAGTAATATGTACTGTATAAACAAGTGATACAATTTCTATGCGTTCTTATACGAAAGGAATGCAATATAGGTATGATACATACAATTCTCATGCTGTTTACATAAATAGCGATAAGTGCACCAAGACTGTAACAGTTAAATGCAAAGACGAGGTTAAATGATTTAAAATTAAAATTTTAATTATTTGTAGGAGTTACAAGAACAACCGTGAAATATATGTCGCATTAGAAACAATCATTCATTTCATATCATATCAGAAAAAATAACATATTAATTATTGAAGTAGACTAACCTATTACAGCGTGAGCATAA
Source organism: Adinopsis sp. GC000173 (assembly GCA_030264715.1). Classification (NCBI taxonomy): domain Eukaryota; kingdom Metazoa; phylum Arthropoda; class Insecta; order Coleoptera; family Staphylinidae; genus Adinopsis; species Adinopsis sp. GC000173. The sequence continues at coordinate 1,093 of JARJDW010012592.1, forward strand.
ACTTCATACAGTGCCCTCTTTTCCGGATATGATCCGATGGAAGGATGCGTTGATCGTTTCACCGCATAAATAACACCATCCAAACGATGAATGCATTTGAACACTGTACCAAAGTTCCCTTTACCGAGACATTCGAGTTCCATAAACTCCTGAACATAGCGTGATATGATATCTTTCTGTAAACAAACAACACCACTACCATTAATATTTGCTTTACAAGTTTCAAAATCATACATTTGCATACCTTAACTGTGTTTTCATTCGTATGATTTTCTACACTGAGATAATTCGCCTTCTTCTTTGGTTTTTGAGGTGTCACAATCGGCGAGCATGGATTCCTAACACGCTTCTTGGGAATAAGTGAACCTACAAATTGAATAACGTATCATTCTACTGATAACTCTCAAAACATTGTAAGACTTACATGTCGGTGAATACGGATTAACATTCACGGTTAGATTTGCTTCATTATTTGGCGATCGTCGAGGTGCTGGCGTATAGCACGAATTCTTCAATATCGTGTTTGGTGTTGAACACTTATCAAACAACCGTAATGCCCGTATCTTCTTATATGGTGGACTCACTTTGCCGTATTTTTTCGTAGGATGTTGGCTATTTGGCGTTCTTAGGAAAGGATTCTGATCTGGTTCTTCAGGCGAATCGTCGAAATTCAATTTACGCGATACATTCGGCATCGGCGATGTAGTAAACATATCACCAATTTCACTACTCTTATTCATCTTTATATACACTTTAAAATATAAAAACAATTAATTAATAATAAGGCACAATAACAAAACACGTTGTCCAACTTTCTTTTTCTAAAAGCTAATGGCCGCCATAAAATTTAGCCGTTATTTTTTCCAATTCAATTCAACCAATCAGGTGCATGTATTTGTTGCCCAGTCAACAAGTGTTCTTGCGCCATCTACGAACAAGTAGTAAAAGTAGTGTTGTGTTAAGCGGGTAGTATAACTGAAAATATTATCCATGTCTCAAACCAATTTGAATACACATTACAGTTGATTTAAATTTGAATACCAGGTATTATTTAAATTAACTAAAAATGAAGAAACAAGCAATAAAATAATAAAATCTGATTTATTTTTTAATTCTTTTAGAAAGAATTCCATTCAGTAATCGATACACACGTAAAAAACTTTATTATTCAATAAGTATTCACAATTTTGTTTTTATTTTTAAAAAATAATTCTCAATGAATCAAACAAAACAATGATTTTTTTGCCTATATGTTTCAGTCATTTCGATTGTGAGATGTGAGAGTATGGCGTAACAACATCAACGTGAGAGTAGTAATTATCAATAATACAGAGGGTGCGTTGATAGCAGTGGCTGTGCTTCGCACCACGATACGTCCCTTCTGCGACGTGAACCACTGATGCGTGTCGCTCAGATCACCGAAACCGTGCTGGTTTTTCGTCTGAATGAGGCATTCGTACACGCTATCTGGCTGCAGATTGGCCAGATGGTAGCTTTGATGTCGCTCGGACGTTAAAGGATTATAGTACTGTCGCGGTCGTACGAGTAAATCATGCCACTGCACCGAATGCCGATACGTCGTGTTGATCTGTATCAGTCGGTAAAGGATACGCACTTCGAGTATATCGAAGACGCTCTGCACGCTCCACGTCAGATTGTAATCGTGCGGATTGGAATAGGGTGGCGATGTGACAATCGGCGCGCCCGGTTTCCCCGACAACACGATGAACTTCTTCTCACGCCCGATTGAGTTTGCCACCACGCAGCTGTAGTTGCCGAAGTCGGAGACGTGTAAATTGCGTATTGTCAGCGTGTGCGTGTGCGAGTGATGGCTAAATAAGCGACGATCGGTCGGTTGTAATTGGAACGAATTCTGATACCAGCTCACCTAAACAAAATGCAAGCAACAATGATATTAATTTAACTAATTCAATAATATATTGATTTGTTGAACGGTAAAGATGACTCTTTTAAAGCAATATCCCTGAAATATTATTATTAACTACGTGGGAGGACCCAAAACTAATCAGACTAAGACATTTTGCTCATTTTCCGAGCGATTTTCAATGCTTTTCAACAGGGGCTTTACGCAATTTTCATCTTCCACACTAGAAACTAGAAAACTTGATATTTTAGTGTTTTTCACGCAATTTTCCGAACAATTTTTGATATCTTTCAACCGAGGTTACTCACTGAAAAATGGATTCAATCAATTTCCGGTAAAAATTCCATAGAGAATACATGAAAATCTAATCCAGCAGTTAAATTTTAAACTTTTTTGTTCATTTCACGCATTTTCCATGCAATTTACACAGCAAAATGATAAAATCCACCTTTCCATAGATAATTCTGTTCAAAACGCGTCGAAAATCCTTCGAAAAATGCGTGAAATTCGTCTCAGTTCGTTTTCTTTAGGGGCCCACTCACTTATATGAGAAATTAATTTAAAATTAATATAGTCTAACTAAATTAACGTCCCGCGGGCTATTTGCGTTCCTCAAACATCATTCCACCGGCTCGCGTAATTATCTATACACTTGGTAACACCTTAACACCTTAGTAAACTCGCATTGTCTTATTGAATGTTGAGTAATTCTAAGCGTTAACCTCATGTCATTGTTATTAAACAAATCCGTTGCCCTTGGTTAATCTTATTGCATTTACTTGTAGTTTACATGTGAGATAAACTAAATATTGTATAACTATAAGTGTTTTTATCATAACAGCCTTAAATTATAGATTTTCCTGGCCTAAATTATTCTAAGGTTGTGTTTGGTCTGCGTTTGGCTAAAACGGCCCACATTCATTTGTTACCAAGTGTATATAAATTTCCTTAACTTCGTAAAGTATTATTTAATTGCCGAACTTACAATAAGCTATAACAAATTTGAATTAAATCACAATTTTATTTTTTACTTTATTGATGTTATTGTTATTCAAGGCAATAGTTGCGGTATCGTTTTTGCTAACTGCGAAGCTTTACCTGCTAAGAAAATGTAATTATCTTTTTAATCGATTCCATACTTTTCCGCCAGAACGCGTACAATTTGAGGCCCTTGAAAATCTTTTATTCGTCCCACATAATCATTTAGATTGTTAAAGCCCTTTGTCATTTAATCATGTCAGTAATTCAATTTCATTTTTGTGCGACTAGCAGTTAAAAACTTTATACTATTTTTAACGATTGTTATATATTTTTCAGGTCAAATGGTAGTTTTCCAGCCTCGCCCCCCGAAAACTTGGATTTGGGGGAGACTCGTCGATCAAAAACGTACAACGAAAATGAATAAACATGTGTCGTTTGATAAGTTTCCGGCTTTCTCAACTTTTTCATTGTTGTTTTGCAACTTTTGCTGTTTTTTAGTGAAAGGGCGAGAAAAGTATCATAATTAAAAATAAATAGCAACAAATTATAGAAAGAGCAGCGGAATGCAGTTAAAAAGAGTAAAAAGTTGTAAAAAATACGAAAAAAAGACAGTAAAAAATAGGTTGGGAACGTCAAAAACTTATCAAATAAGCCATGTACCATATGTCTTATATCGCTACAACAGTCCTGGGTGACTTAAGACCCTGGGTACGTGCCTGTAGATACACTCCTTATATTTAATATAAATTAGATGGTAGCCTGGGGCCTCGATCTTGCTTAATCCAGCACTAGCTATTTTATGCCTTAGCCCATTCAAAAGTTATATTAAAGTAGTAATACAATTGCTAATGGTAATTACTACTTACTATAATTGACTATTTGTTTCAGACTTGAATTTCATTTCATGAACAAAGTTGTAATCTTAAACCGAGTTACTTTTACCACTATATAGTTTTTTAAAAGAAATAAGGCAAAAATGAACAATAAAAAGTTATATTGCCAGGAAATAGTGACAGTGATCTGTATTATAGGATGGAATATGCGTACATTAGTCGCAAAGAGTAAATTGGGAAGTTAAGCCGGCTCGTGCAATTTTGTTTGTGTGTAGAGTAAACACAAACTTCTCAAACAAAACTTTCTACTAAACACTGCCAGATTACTCTCTTTTCATACAAAACTTGCAAATAAAACTTCAAACATTGTCAATTTTGTAATATTATATGCAGAGCCTAATTTATACTGTGGGGCTTGTTGTTGCGTGTAGCGCAAATAACCTATAAATTTTTGATTATATAAAAACAAGTAAAATGTGTAAACTGTTAAATTTACCTTTAGTTTTCATTTTAAAGTTTTAAAGCTAACAGTAATATTAGAAGTCAAAAAGCAAATAAAAATTGTAAAAACCTAAATTTTCCCACAATTTCCTTATTTTCCAATGCATTTTTGAAATGATTCCATCTGCTGTAAAAGCGCTCGGTACTCCGATATTAAACATTACAAAAATATTAAATTTTAAAGCGAACGCGTGCTTTGCATACATCGAATATGCCACACGCTGTACGACTCTTTAAAATCTTTGATTACAAGTTTTCCAATTCATTTTTGCCATATTTCTGCATGACGTTGTTTCCTCAAATTACCGCTTTAAAATTTCCAATGATTACTAAATGTTTCCCAGAAATGTTTAAATATAAAAATACTAAATTTTGAAGCAATCGCGTGTTGTAAATCTAGCAGTACACAGGTGCGGACTGGGTATCAAAATCGACCATGGTATTATTGTCATAAAATTGGTCCCACTGAAAGTACGTACCTACGTGCATGTTCACACTAACCTGGATTCTATGCAACAATAAAAAATATAGAATTTATGTTGTTTGATAATAGTTTATAATAGATTATTCATATCGCGGACTAAACTCAAAGGTTAAATTTACTCACGGACCAAACTTTAATTAAGAAATGCGTACATTTGAGAAATTTTAATGAATAATTTATAAAATGATAGAGTTAGGCTAATAGGTAAGAAATGTAAAGTGTGTAAAAGATCTCTTATAAAAGGGCCAATCACGAATTGATTTTTCCATAAGAGAATATTCTTAACAATCTAATACGGCCCTTACTACAATTTTGTAGCCTGTTTAGCGGCGACTCTGACAGCCCTCTGGGCCAATTAACCAGTCTGCCGCTGCCAGTACAGCTTTTCAAAATCTTTGATTTGATTAGCAATATATCGCAAGAAACATTTTTTTCTATACCCATTTTTGTTTGAATGCCTACCTCTGCCGGTGGATCAGCATGCACAATGCATTCCAACTTCGCCTCGACGCCTTCGTTTGTATTCGACCACGATTTCAGCACGTTCACCTCCGGAGGATCTTTAATAAGAATACACTCTTGTTAATAATAAATATTACATATACCTAAGTCGTCATTAATTTGCCAGTTGGGTCGCTCAGAGCGGGGCGATAGTTGGAAGTTGGACTACGATTGAACATCGGCTTCAATTGTCTAAAAAATTACATAGAAGTAAATCTGAAGGCACAACTAATGACATATCCGAATTCATCCGATAATAGAGTTTCAGCAACCTATTGAAAATTTTGTTGAATTAAATAGAGTTGGATATGCAAAGATTTGATCATTGAAGATTTCACGTTGACTAAGATTCGAAATGTTGAAGGCATTGTTAAAGTATTCGGATCAATTCGTAAATGTCATTAGTCGAGACCTCTACATCTCAAAACCTTTGTAAATTAGCGGTTAATGCTTAAACCTTTGATTAAAAAATTGCATAGATCGAACATCTACACAGGTTTTGACATGTAAAGGTTGCGTCTTAGTTCTAGTCTTAGTACAATCTTCTATAATCAGAGATTTAAATGTCAAACTTTATTAAATTTAAGAAAATTCTCAGAAAGTAACCTAGCTTCCTAAGGTTTAATTGGCTTAATCCAGCTGAAACCTTCGGATGAGTTCGGAAATATCATTAGTCCTATGTATTTTTTTAATCAATGCTAAAATACAAATTTGTTCTTTGCAGCGCATTTTTATATTGTTTAATATTCAAATTCTAAATTTATGCACTCTAAATTCCATAATAAATGTACACTATAACACCCAATTCAAAAAATCTGTGTAAAGAGCAAATCTGTGCTTCAGTCCATTGCTGCCAAAATTTAATCTATATTATCGCCCGGTTGTGAGTGACCCAATGGATGACAACATCTAATGTGAAGCACTTACAAAGAACTGTAAGATTAATTTCGGATGTGACCGGTTGGCCGACGCCGTTCGACGCCGTGCACTGATAAACGCCGGCATGTTGCCGCTGCACATCGTTCAGCGACAGTAGATAGCCGTTTTGAACTTGCACGCCAGATGGTAGCAATCCGTCCTATATGTCGTGTAAAAGAGAAATTAGTATTGAGCGTAGCGTAATGTTGGTTGCATATAGTGCACGCACCTTTTTGGCCCATTGAATGTGCGGTTGCGGATTGCCATTCGCGCGACATTCGAACGAGACCGGTCCTCCTTTACGCGTTGTCACCTGTCCATTAGGTGGAATGATTTGAATCGTCGGTGACACTGCGAAAAAAGAATACATAAATTACAATCGGGATGTGTTTTGCGACAAAGGATTGTGAAGCGCTGCCGCCGCCGACGATTTCAACGACAACGACGACGACAGCGCATGTTGATGATGGAAAAGTTTTTTAATGAATGCAAATTGACTGTTTTGCATTTTAAACTCGCAATCAGGCGAGAGAACGGAACGAGCGTGGAGCGAGCGGCAGCGGCGGCGGCGGCGGCGATTGCGCGCATAAATATTCATTCCGATTTGCACTGGAAACGCGCGCGCGGCTAGACGGGGGAGGGTGCAGGCAGGCGGACGCGCGGGTGGATGATGCAGCTTTGCACGCCGCCGCTTCATACAAAACAATATTAAATTCAATTAAATCTACAACGGGTTTTATGCGAATGCATAATGAGAAAAATTTGTCGTCGTAGTCGTCGAGCAATCATCACTCGTATACAGAGTGGCGCTCTAATGACGCATGGAAATATACAAATTGCGCATAACATTTCGTAGATAATTCGGATGGTGACTTACAAGGATGGTTTGAAAAGTACGCGTCCTAACGCAGAAATGGAGCTAGTAACAAATTATCACTATAATATTTATTAATTTTAGCCATATGGATGCAATTGTTGATTTGTTGTAAACGAGTTAAGAAAACGTGCGGGATTATTGCTGCGAAACTGAATGAATTAAAATTCAGCACAAAACGATTATTGTCTCCTTCCAAATTTCAAAAAATTGTATGATGGACAAAGATTTGCCTTAAACGAAGAAGTCAAATCAACGACAAACGCAAATTTTGCACATTTGGCCAGCTTGATATAAAATAGCATATCTGTCGCAATCTATAAGTTTAACTAACTTTAATTTACATCAGAGATCTCAAGATTATACCCTTAGCTGCAGTAAAACTTATAAATTGCGACAAAAGCTTAGTTATGCAATTTCATTTCATGTTGGCCCATTATAGGTACATTTACCTTAAATTATCTTTTGTCTTCCTTGTTAAGGCGCATACTTTGCAAACTATCCGCGCCATTTCAGTAAACCGAAAACCTTCCCCATTCTTTTCGAATTATTAATTAGCACAACCTGTATGATTTGAATAAACGCAATGTATTTACTAGTGCATTCGCATTATTTGGTCTAAAAGTTAAGCCATCCCCCCCAAAATGGCGGAATATTTAATGACAAATTTATCGAGTAATCATCACCCTCTGTAGCGGTCGTCGCACACCAATTAAGCGCACAGTTTCATTATGCATACATTTTAGCCAAACGAAATTTTAGTTAGAGGATTTGTGACAAAATAATATGCCACTAATATCTTTCGATCGGGTCTAAGCTCTATTATATTGTATAAATTAAATGTCACATCTGCTAACTTGTGACGTGACAAGTCTATTTTTAAGTGAATCGTTCTCTAATTATTTGAAAATATTCTATCGTAGTAACTATTGTGACGTAATGTACTTGAGTTCATTATGTTAAATAAACGCTACGGTACTTTGCTAAAATTCTAAGGCAAATACACAAAAAAGAGTGTGCCGTTTTCTACCTGATATGAATAGAATAAACCACGACCACCCTCACTTTAACCTAATCCCTCATACATAAACAAGTAAAATTCTGTAAACTTTTTTTGCTATTACACGTACAATAAGTTAGTATTGCCCGGGTCCAAAATAAGAAAACATTTTGGAAATGTATAGTTGTTTATTCTTCCGCACTTCCATTCAGTGGCGTGTATAAAAATTAATTTAAAAAAATTTAATAATTTGATCAAAAATGATACAATATGAGAATAACCAGATTTTCAAAAACGTTATAAAAACAATATTAAACATGGAAATTATGAATTTAAAATAATTGAAAACTGATTTACTACGGCACTGGTGCTAAAACGGCTGGTAGGAGCTTTAAAAATGTGTTTGTGCGCATCCTGCCTTAAGTGCTTTTATAAATGAATTCCACTCTAAATAAAACTTTAAAATCAATCCCATTAGACATCATTTTTTCCGAAATTTCATCCCAACATATACTAAAGCAAGTGTAGATTATTCTCATCGGGCCGAAAGTTTCCATTGCCGCACCCTCTGCTTTTGGAATGTTTAATTAGCGCTGTGCGTCGCATTGCGTAGCAGCGCGACGGCGACTAATTACAAACACAGCGTCCGGCTTGTAATTAGACCGATCAATCAATCAATCCCGGCCGCCTACACGCACTGCCATACTAATTGCCAGTGATGATTAAACGACAGCGACAGTGACAACGACAGCAGCATCGGCCGTTATTATTTTAATCCTCGCACGCTTCCCGTATATATTATATGTATATAGTCACTTCTCCGCACACCCCCTCACACCACCACCGCACTACCATTACCGCCACCGTCGTTGTCCGTATATCCCGCGGCGCCAAAGTTTCAATCGGTTTGCGTCGCTGAGCGAACGATAGTTGTTGCGGTTGGCGGCGGCAAGGTGGGTGGTTGGGTGGCGGGTAAAAGTTGGGGCGGTTTAGTTTTGCGATGGTGTGGAGTGGGTGCGCTTGACGCAGTTTTTGAAATGCCCACAGGGGATGTGTGTGTGAGAGAGTGCTGTATGTACGTTGGACAAGGGTTGAAATTTTCAGCAAAAAAAAACGAGAATATTTGTATGATTGGTGGCCTATACGATAAGCTTGATAAATTAATAAAAGTAGCTAGTAGATGCATACATGGCTGCATAGATTCGCATCAAAAGTGAAAAATCAATGAAAATTTCGACAAAAAAGAATACACATTTGTATAATTTGTGGCTTACACGATAAGCTTGATAAATTAATAAAAGTAGCTTAGGTGCATATATGGTTGCCTAAATTACATTAAAAGTGAAAAATCAATGAAACTTTTTACAAAAAATAATTTTTGTATGGTTGGTGGCCTACGATAAACTTGATAAATTAATAAAAGTAGCTGGATGTATGCATGGCTGCATAGAATGCATCAAAATTCAAAATCGATGAAAAATGTTGTATCATCAGTAATCTACACTAAGCTAGATAAATTAATAAATGTGCCTAGTTAGATGTATAATTGGTTGCTTATATCACATCGAAAATAGAAAATCAATGATGTGCGAT
>JARJDW010012594.1:0-37310 GCA_030264715.1 Adinopsis sp. GC000173
CTAAACTAGCAAGAAAAGTGACAACACAACTAATTTATTCCCATTTAGCACATATTACAGTGGTGTGTGCAGATTTTATTCAACAAACTTTTTTATCGTTTTCATATAATATTTATATGTATCTAGTATTTGTAAGCTTTCACAGCTAATTGAAGCTAGATAATTGTATCCTAAGTTGTATCTCCCTCACATTGTGTTAGTAAGTACCTACTTAGTGTCTCATATCCACATGAAAGCATATCACTTTTTCCAAATCTAACTATAAAAATCAATAAATCTGTCACAAATTTTGTTTGGAATTGCTTGTAAATTGTATTTACATCTTCATCCTCAGTTAGTTACATTATAAAAGTTACTTAGTCGTACCGATTTCGAATTTTTGAAAATTATTAATTACAAACACATTTTTTCACTTCTTTGCAATAAATAAAAGCAGAATGTACTAGAATTTTAAATAGGACCAACAAACTTGTGCTTGGTATTTACTTCTTCGATTTACAGACATTTTAAGTTAGCGGGTACGGCTTATCTAACCTTCCTCCAATATTGTAATTATTACTTATTGAAAAATTTATAATTTAGTAGCATTCAAATATTTTTTTTAAATGTTATATTTACTATTACTAAAAACATTATGTATTTTTATTGTAATATACAATTCATCAAATAAATGTCATGTTAGCATTACAATAAACAATATGCATTTAATAATATTATGTTAATATTCATGTTGAATTTACATTAAGTATGTACGTTGAAAAGCACAAAACTGCGCGCATTTATAATCAACGAATTATTTATTTATGGAGATGCAAAGCAAATTTTATAGCGACATTTGATGTTTTAATACTACTACCTACTTTTTAAAAGTTTTATTACAACAATTTGTTTAAATATGTATTATTTAGATTCTTGTAATTTATAAAAGCATTTTTTTNAAATAGATGCGGAAAGTTTGATTGCGTCTTGTTAGTGACCCATTTTTTCTTCGGAAAAATATCATAACAAATAATTTAAATAAGTGTAAATAATAAATAATACAAAAACTAGTTTAAATATGTATTATTTAGATTCTTATCATTTATAAAAGCATTTTTCTACATTTGATTATTGCAATTTTACGTTAAAAGCATCATTTTAATGATTAGAAAAATTTATTTATCCAATTGTTTCAGATAATCTAGAAACGGAACAAAAATAAAATGCATTTAAATTGTATAACTTGTTATTTTCTCCTAAAATTTTTGTTCATGAAACTAAATAGATACGGAAAGTTTGATAATATTCAATTTTGCGTCTTGTTATTGACCCATTTTCTTCTCTGGAAAAATATCAACAACAAATTAATAAATATATATAATAAATAATACAGCAATAAGTTTAAATATGTATTATTTAGATCCTTATCAATTATAAAAGCATTTTTCTACATTTTATTATTGCAATTTTACTCTAAAAGCATCATTTTAAAAAAGACTCCTAGTTATTTATTTACATAGAAAAATTTATTTATCCAATTGTTTCAGAATAAAAATAAAATGCATTTAAATGGTAAAACTTGTTATTTTCTCCTAAAATTTTTGTTCATGAAACTAAATAGATACGGAGAGTTTGATAATATTCAATTTTGCGTCATGTTAGTGACCCATTTTCTTCTTCTCCAGAGAAAAATATAACACAACAAATAAATAAGTATAAATAATAAATAGTCAATATTCCATGACGTAATAGTTAATTAAGCGTCGCTGATTATTTTTGCTAAAATAAATAAATTGTATAGGTAGAGAATGTCATTGCCGGGAATATTGATAAGAAATTATTTGCAATCAACGCAATTAATTTCCTATGAATAAAATTATTTATTGTATATATCTATATATATATACAATATATAGCTATATATTGTTATTGTTAGTGGGAGTAGATAGTGGGGGTGCGTCTGGATGCTGAGCGTCGCCTATAAGAGTTACAGCGCGTTGAAGAGTAACAGTTAGACGACGCCGAGCATCGCAATCACCACCAAACACCGACCAACCCTCTAGAAATGCGCGCGCGAATATTTCCACTAAACGTACGAAAAACAGTTTAAAAACTAATTTTATCAAGTGTGTATTTGCATAACTGCTAATTTGAGGTAATTAAATTTACTATTGCTTGTATATACATATGTAATTACTCAGTGATTAACGGCAATTAAGTGAAATAATATATAAATATTTGTTTGATTCGAAAATGAAAATTTAATGAAATAGTATGAGCGATGGTGGTTTTTAATTTAGGTAAATTAGTCGCAACAAAGCGTTTCTAAAAAGTTTCCAAAACAACATGTCATTATAAAATTGTTTGAAGGAAGGTAAATTTACTTATATATGATCGTGATTTTGTTAATGTAGGTTGATTACAAAAGCAATTATTAACAAATAAATTTAGCGCTCTTGTGGATGCATTAAAAGCTCTTTACTAATATCACAAAATGCGCTGTCTAATCGCTAGTTTAGTGCAAATTTACAGCCGTGGCAGCATCACACCGGCTAAACGCTTGCTACGATTAATTATTTCTTGTTTGCAATTAATGTTGTAAGGAATGAATTTAAATTAGTATTGATATATATATAAATATAAATTTTGTATTAAAGTGTAAAATGAGTTTTCAAACCTGTTATAATGTATAAATTTAAAACGCGTTTTTAATGTCGAACGCAATATATGTAACTTTGTAAACTTTTTTGTTTTTGATGTGTATCGCAATGCAATTATATTTTAACACTCATCTCTCACCTCCAAATTTATGTTGCTTAGATGTACTATCTTATCGTAAACATGTTTAAAATATGTTTTTGTTTAAATTCAATTTGGAAGCTAGTAAAATTGCTTGTATAATTAATTGAGAAATACTATCGTAGTATTATTCCTCTTTTCTAATTGAATTAATGTACACTTCAAATCGAATTAGAATATTCATTAAAAATTAGGTTGTGGAAAATAGTTGTTGATTGTAAATATAGGATAATGGAAAAGTTTTAGTATCAGATATCAGAGATTTATTATCAATATCTAAATAGTTTCTAGGAAAAGTATAAATACGCTTAACAAATTCTACCCAATTTATTTAAGTTTTTTGTTTCAAAATCAAAATAAATGATTTTAGTTTTCTACTTTTTTAGTTATTTCAAACAATTTGTTTGAATGCATGTACATTTATAATATAATTGATAAATGTTTTTTTATATTGACAACTTTCTAACATTAGCGACGTGATGCGTCAAAGTAGTAACAAATGTAGATAATTTTTAATAATTTTAATTGTAAATTCAAAAAATCGGATAAGTTTTAGTACCCATTTAGAGGGGACATAGTACAAAGAATAGAAAAGTATTATTTATTTTTAAATGCAATTAATATGTGATGCTTTGTTTCGTAGAAGATTAATCCGCTTTATTTAACAAATTCTAGTTAATTTATTTATGTTTATAAAAATTATAAGAGTTAAAGCATAATTCCAAGTAGCCTATGTCAAATGTATGAATATAAATGGCTTTTGCTTGTGTTTTTTATATTAAACATTCTTTTCTACTTTTTAAATTATTTCAAACAATTTGTTTAAATGTACACCAACTGTTTAATAAAAAATGAGCGTTTTTTGTTATATTGATAAGTTTTTACGGATAGTAGTGAATGCGTAGAAGTACTAATAACAGTAGAGAAAATAATTTTTAAATATTTATTTAAGTTTATTAAAATTATATCACATAGTTAAAACATTTCTTTAAATATAAATGTTTTTGGTTCATTTTTCTATACGTTCTTTTCTACTTTTTAAATTATTTCAAACAATTTGTTTAGCTACTTTTAGCACAAATTAGAGTTTTTTGTTATATTGATTAATTTTTTACGGTTTGTAATGAATGTGTAGAAGTAATAACAAAAGTAGATATAATTTAATGCTCAACATATTGCACGAGAGAAGATAATTTTTAATGATGTATTAAATATCCCATAATGAAAAATTAAAACATTTCCAAATAAAAATATCAAATCTTTAAATATAAATATTTTTTATTTGTTTTTTAGACATTCTTTTCTATTTTTTGAGATTTCAAACAGTTTGTTTAAATGTAAATCTTCTTTTTATAATAAATGAACGTTTTTTTTTGTGTAGAAGTAGATATAATTTTATATTTAATATATTGCACGAGAATAGATAATTTTTAATGATTTTAAAGTTTACGTCTTTTATCTAAATAACGTAGTACTACAATGACAGAGTAATGATTTTCTTGTCTGCACATTATTTGTTTTATAATATAGAGCGAATTTTATCTCAGAATATAGAAATTTAATTTACGCTGAAAGCATAAATGATTTATTAAAATTCCATTAACTAAAAAAGCGATTTAACAGAATTTTTACATTATATTTTTGACTTTAAATTATATATTATCATTCTAGTGGCGCATTTTAATGTACAATAGTAATGATTATACCTATAGTTTAATACATTTGAAAAATTGTTGCGCAATTTTTGCCAGATTACCCACCTATATAAAAACGTCGGTAAATTATGATTCACGTTCGTCTCGTAAAGGAATTAAATGTTTCCATTTTATTGATGCCGAGATTATTGAGCAAAAACAACATAAAACAACTTTCATGTTTGATCTGAAGAAAATAGTATTTTGACAGTCAAATTATAAACAAATAATTTCGTATGTACCGAAATTTTTGTGAAGTCAATATTATATATATTTTATAAAAGGAAGTTTTTCATAAAGACGACGAAATTCTTGCCGACATCAATATTTTTTTAATGCTTTGATGTTTTCTATCATATGTTGTAAATATAATTATTATATAGAAAAATGTACTTACATACGTGGAACAAACGTCGTTAGCAAATCTATATTTATCTTATAAATTCAAAGAAGCGCTGTCATAGTGAGAGAAAAAACTGTTGTACACAAAATATTTCAAACGCGGAAGTATCTCTATAGCAAGATTTCTAAGTCACTCCGACAAATTATATTGGTAACATGAGTTCTACTCTATTAATTGGGATCAGATCGATTAATTTACGTTTGGTAATAATAAATTAAATAAGATTTAATGTTATTTGACAAAAATCAATACTATAAGAAAATTAAAACAATGATTTGTGTTTGATTTTGCAATAAAAATTCAATATGTCTTGTAAACATGACAAACATTTAAATATAAGGGACAGTTAGGTAATGGCGACCGGCGGGTAATGCCGCAATCTAGTTTATCTTACAAATTATTAGGTGTAGAAATCAGAAAAATGCATCAGTACCTTGCAAACACTGTGTAAGTTAACATAATGCAAAATGATAACAGTTTCTTATCAAATAAATTAGCAGCCCTTGCATATAATATTTCGTGGTTTCTGTTATAACTGAAATGCGCATAAAAATTGAAGCCAAATTATTTCTATATATAATTATTTCTAGAACTGATAAAATATATATGCTGCTGTGCATTGCCGAATATTTTAGGATATAATTTGCATTAGATTGCCCTTCACATTGTCTTGAAATAAAATTTGTAATGACGTTCCTAGTTTAATATGATATGAATTTAGAAAAGACAACGAATGATGGTTTTGATGTGAGTTATGTTCGGGATGGTCCATACTGAATGCAGTTTACAGGATATCCCTGATAAATAAAAATGTGATTTTTGTATATTTAATGACAAGTTCACAATATGTAGCGTTTTTACGTATTTTATTTGTTAGAGCGCAATTACCCTACCTGTATTGCCATTACCCCTTCAAGATTTTTGCGCGAGATTCTCCCACTCTCCCCTAATTAAATAGCTTATTACAGTTTTCGCACAAATAATTTCTACCGCATTTTGATTTAGATATGATATAATTTTCTAATTTGAAGAATTTAAATTGAAAAACTCTTCAAGCAAGAAAAATTATCTCAAATTGAAAATTTAGAACGGCTAATTTTTGCTAAAAAATAAGTTAAAATGTAAGTGACTACCTCATTGAATTATTTTTATCAGTGAAATCTTAAACTCGACTTCGTCAAGGCAAAATGATCTGCAGCGAATTTACGAGTAGTGCCAGACAATGTCTGATTGAAGTGATTAATTTTTTTTATATATACATTGAAATAGCTTTTAATATAAATGAAAACATTTCAATAACTAAAAGCGATTCAACGTAAAAAAAATTAATTACAGTATCGATCGGAGATTCTTAAAAATATTTATGAAAAGAAACTAATTATTAGATATTGAAAATATTATACAAAATAAATATTGATTGAAGTTTTTATATAGCAATAAATTAAATATAAAAGTTGTGGTAATTTGTATTAAACATTTTTTTATGATTACGCTATAAAAAATATCTTCAAGCCAAATGTAAATGTATTAATTTTGATATGGATAGATATATATATGTCTACATTAATATTTTTTACCTAAAATAATGACTCAGCATTTTACGCATTAAAATCAACTTAGAATCATGAAATAAAAAAAATTAAAAGGAATATATCTTAATTTTCTTGCCCAATTATCGATGTCTGCTATTTTAATTTGACACGTTGATGTGGAAGATTTTGTAGGTGAGTTTATGGCATATTAAAACGCTTTTAAAAAGACGGTGATATACAACTGTTTTAAATATTTCAAGCTAATATCCGCTGTTTGCGCGGCTAGAAATATAAAGTTTGTTTTTAGTGTAAATATACAAAGCCGCAAATTCAAGTTGCAAATTTTATTGCCGACTAAAAGTTTTATCCAAATTATTTACATTGCATTCAAAACGCCGAAATGTATAAAAAGACTTTTGTTTATTTCTTTAACAATTGATTATATCAAATATTTCAATTTGTAATACGTAGGATCCTCTTTGAGCGACAGCAAACTTGTGTTATGAGATGAAGGAAATCTCAGTCAGAGTAAGTCTTTTCTAACTGCAACAATTTCCATCTTATAAAATTCTGATTATAGTCAAGTTTATAACAACATTCCAGAGTTAAAAACGATTTGCATTTGAGAAATCTCTGTTACAATAGTTTTATTGCACATTTTTCAGCATCTTTCAATTCCAAGAAATTCCATATTAACAATAAAAGAAAATGTATATTGATAGTTTATTGATTTAAATATATTTAACTATACAATTTTTACATATTATAAATATAAAAATGATCAGCATTACCTTGTTTCTTATCAAACATTTGTCATATTCTACTACATTCATTCAGTATTTACTATAAGAAGAGCTTAGAGTTAGAGTAAACAAAGTCTGTAAAATTAAAACGTTTATTTTATTATTGCACAAATAATTCATTTTAGTTTTGCATGTCATAAATATATAGAAGATTAGCATTAACTCGTTTTTTATCAAACATTTATTATATTTACTATGGGAAGAGCTCAGAATTAGAATAAACAAAGTCTGTAAAATTGAAACGTTCATTTTATTATTGCACAAGTAGTTCATTTTAGTTTTACATACTATAAATGTAAGAAAGATTCGTTATAATCTACATTAAAGCAGTATTTACTATAAGAAGAGCTTTGAATTAAAGTAAATAACGTCCGTAAAATTAAAATGTTCATTTTATTATTGCAAAAAAGTTCATTTTAGTTTAATATACTATAAATGTAAGAAAAATTAGTATTAACTCATTTTTAATCAGAAATTCGTTATAATCTACCTATATTAAATCAGTATTAACTATAAGAAGAGCTCAGACTGTAAGTAAACAAAGTGTGTAAAATTAAAAGGTTTATTTCATTATTGCATAAATAGTTCATTTTAGTTTTACATACTATAAATGTAAAAAAGATTAGCATTAATTTGTTTTAAAAAAAAATTCTTACAGTCTATTCATCCAGTATTTACTATAAGGAGGGCTGCAAATTAAAGAACACTAAGTTCGCAAAATTTACCCTTAAATTGGTGTCAATGTTTAACTAGAAACTAAATTTTTTCACAATCCGAAGGTAATTTGTCTTAAGAAATAACAAAAACATGGACTTTGTTACTTTGATCTTTCAATAAATATATGTAATTAACTCTAGTGTATCTTTATAAACCACCAATTATCAGCGTTTATAACTATATAAGTTCTTACGATTGAATCATAACTAAAATGAAAGTAAGAAATGGTTTTATCCCAAAGGAGTAGTACTGGAACGACATTCCGGAATATTCGAGTTCCAATTTGCGACTCGCCTTTAATTAATTTATAAAAAATATGATCTATTATAAATTGAACGAAGTATAAATAGCTACTCGCAATTAAGCAAAAATGTGTCCACACCTATTTTTTGTTTGCATTATACATATATTTATTTTGAAAATAAATATTTTTACTATACATCGCGATTAAAATTATAAAGATTCTCGTGCATTTAAATATAGATAATATAATTAATTTTGCCTGCACATATATTTATAATTATTGCGAGAGTAAAGTGTTTAATTAAATTAACGCGACATTATTAATCGTTCGAGTACATAATCTATTTAAATTTTAATTTGCCGTGTAGGTGGGGCATGCTTCTAAGAAATTGATAGGTAGGAGGAATATAGATTAGAAATATTATTTATTATATTTTGTTATTTAAGTGCAATAGTTGATAAAATTCATATCTGAAAATATACATATATCAATTTCATAAAAATCAATCTTTTATTAAAAATACGAGTTTAATTCATTCCCATCTCAAATAAGATACATTATTAATTAATAATGCCGTAATTTTATCGTCTGGGGGAAAAATTTCAATAATTATAGCTCGTTTGTTGGAATTCAACTCGGTGCTCAAACAAAAATCACAGTTGATATCACTACATAGATATTAAAACCTCTAACAAGTTTCTATTTATCTATAAGCACCTAAATCAGCAAATTCTCATAATTTTGGATGATCTTAGTCTCACAAATGTAAATAGAGATGAGCACGCGTTTAATTAAATGTTCTAAAAGATTGACGCAAATAGAACGTGTGAAATTTCTTTTGTATTTTATAATTTTTGAGAAAATAAGTGACAGTTGCCTTTTATAAGCCTTGAACTGTCTGGTCTGTTGAAGCATAAATATTTACAATGGCTAAAATTATAGGAAATTAATTAAACAAATTGCATTTCAGGATGTAATATGATTATAAATACATAGTCAAACAAGTTTAAGTCATTTTTTGTTTTTCTTGTCATGAAAATAAATATTCAATTAATTAAACATTTTTAACAAATTAAATTTTTATAGATAGATTACGGCGTAATAAAACTGCCGCAAAATCGATTTAAGAAAATTATTTTAAATCGTACAACTTTTTTAATAATATTCAAATTTATCTGTTTGTTTTGATTGTATATCAAATAATAGAACGATAGAAAAGTTTGTAAAATTTTCTTGATATTATAGGTATACGAAAACTAAAGGTTCTAATGTAAAACTAACGTTCTTTTTCTAAAATTTATGTTATTTCCTTCCAAGTTTCAACATATGTAATACATTTTTATCAATTTGTTCATCTGATAATTTATACGCAACAAAAAGTCGATTATCTCTTACATCATCAGTTAAATTACGATAATTAATTGATTCATTTTTTTTATGTCAGATATTTTTGAGCACATTTTTTATTCGGTGTTTTAAGGAAGTTGCGCTGGTCAACATTCTTTTTATCTATATGAACTAGATTAATGCCGAGTCAGCACAGATATCTGTTTTTTTATTAGCTGTATCATTAATTATCATAATTACTTCTAAATGGCCTTAGACAAAAAATATCTAATTGTAATTTTTAGAAACATTTTAGGAATTTGCTAGGCTACTCATCCATGAATTGTTTTGCTTTGCTTTAATAAAATGAATTAGAAATTAAGTATTAGGTGTAACGTAAAATTATTGAAGCTTGACGAAATATTTGTACGAGTACTCACAATCACACATTTACTATATAATCTCATACTTTTATTGAGCCAATGTAATAGGTACTCAGACAATAAAGGAAAAAGTATATTTAATGTAAATAGATATTCTTCAAAATTGCAAAATAGTAGGTACATTAAGTGGTGGCTTTAACCAGAAACGTTAAAAAGTTTAAAGAGTCTTGTAGTAATAATTATTTACGAGGCAACTGTAAAATAGCACTTCCCTGCCAAATAACGTACAATATTTTTCATGTCAACAAAATATTTAAGAAAAAATAAACGTTTTACGCTTAATGACACAAATGACAAATAAATATTGCTGAGAAGTAACTTTATTATATACAAGTTGGTATCATGATCAATATCACTAGCGTCACTAGACATAGAATTTTTAGAAATGTCAAAATTGAAAATTCGCAAAACGTAAAATGTAGTTATAAAATCAGTTAATTTTTTTAACATAAGCTATTATGTTTATGACAATCAATCATATATCATTGATAATAGTTTCAACCCGTTAACTTGAAAATTGAAAATATGCAACAACGTATGCAACTAATCTGGTAATTTTTGAAATTAAAGGTTGCATTCCTTACTTTACCTGTCTAAACATTTTTTACTTTACCACTTTCCGATTTTTCTGATAAATAAATCTAGAAAATACAAAAAATGACAAAATATTACAGGATACTTACTATTTTGAATAGCAATACAAATTTTAATTTTTTTTTTGTATTTATGTAAGTCAGTTTTGAATTTTTATATAAAATTGTCACAAACCAGTTATTTTCATCCCAATATTAGACTCGCATTTCCATTTTTAAAGTAAATAACTAATCACTTCAATCAATATTGGGTAGATATGTTTTAAATAATCTAAACAGTTTTTGTTTACTCGCAATTAATAATAATTAAGATTATTAATTACTATAACATTAGTTATGTTTGTCGTACTTTTACCGGGTGTTGATATTTCCAAATCCTACATACATACTGCAAAATTTAACATTATTTTAATACTATGTTAAAAACTAACAGACGTAAATCCGATTTTTAATAATAAATAATATCTACTCATTTGTAAAATTGGTTTAAAAATTATTTTGAATCTGCATATTTTATATAGTAATAAACATTTTAATAAGTAATCAAAAGGCGGTTTCATATATTGCAACGTTCACTTAATTCCTTTCATTATTTAGCTGGAAACCGTCGCTGTTTATATTGTACTTTAAAGTGAATATATTCGCCTTTGTCAATTTCCTCTAAAATTTTTATGCAAGTTGTCGTCGTCAAAAAGTAAAGTAGATTATCAATCTGAAATTTGTGTGATAATATTGAAAGCGCAACTCAGAAGGTTTGATCAAATTATGGCTTTATATTAAAATGTGATAACCTTATCAGTAACTTTTGAGGAAAAAGGTTTGCTCAAACATGTTTAACAAATTTGATTCAAAGTTATCAAATCGCAAAAAGTTTTTGATTTAAAAACTTTGATTGTTGATTTCGATCGCAAGCTGTGTGAAAAATATGATGTTAACAGTTAACACACATATGCAAATCTTTCCGCGTCGAATACAATTTAAGAAGGGTAAAAGAAGACATGAATGACAAGAAAAGTGTAATTTATTTATAAAAGAAAAGGAAAATTCAATTTCTTATTTATGCTGCGTTACAGAAGGAAGTCGATTGAATTTCACAATTAATATTCGATATATATTATATTGAATTTTATTGCTATAAATTAAATTTATATTGCTATGTGTTTGTTAAATATTATGTAAAAATTCCTACACCCACCATATTTAAAAAAGAATCCTTTGAATACATATAAAATACGAGAATAATAATAAGAGGAAAATTCAATTTCATATTTATGCTGTTACAGAAGGAAGTCGATTGAATTTGAAAATTTTGCAGTAGTTTTTTAATTAATTCTAATAAATTGAATTAAATAAAATGTACATTGCTACGCTTTTGTTGAATATTATGTGTAAATTTCATATATCATTTCAACGTGAGTGCATACCTATTCCTATACCATATTTTTTTGAAAATCCCTTTGAATAAATATAAAATACGCGAATAATTTTCGTGCTTGGATGATACTATTGAATGTATATTTGAAAGAATACGTAAAAATATAGGAAACAAAGACAAAGCTTTAAAATTTGAAACAATTAATTTTTCTATACACAATATTTTTCGTGTTTTAGAATATTTTATTCATAAATCTTACACATTTTAGTCGATAACTGCGGTTTGCATCATTTTGACTAAACGAGACAGTTTTCAGACATTTTCGATGAATTATAATCAAATTGATCACTTTCATCTCTTTCATATTAATCTTTCTTACAACTATTTCCATTTGGACGGCTTAAATGTAAAGGGTTGGTTTCGTCTGAAACTGTAAAGTTTGCTAACTTCTCAGATGTTAAGATTTTCATTCATTTATTACAATACATATTAAGCGAATCTCCCACGCCTACTTTAAATTTTACAATTTCATATTAGATTTAAAACAAACTTTTGGTATATAATAGAAATAGTGTCTTTCATAAATATGTTAAATAATTACATATAGTTACAAACTGCAGCATAAATAAATATATTAGGAGTATGGATTTTAAGCAATTTCATTTGTCTCAGAAAATAGTTTTATGAGATGCACTTCAATTTTGCATGAATTTCCATAATTCTCATAAATGTCAATATTCTGACTTATTTAAACTCCAAAGTGGTGTTCCAAATATAGAATTTTATTTCTTCAATGACCATCTGGTTTTTTAATATAATCATATTTTCATAAAGAAAGTTAGTTAATTAAAAACAAATTGCTAAGATACTGTATGAAACAAAATAAGTAAAAATATCTAATGCTATTTAGGTATTAGTAGGAAATTTTGCATAAAGAGTATAGGAAGATTTAATTATGTTATAAATTATAAAACTTTACGACGATAAAATAAGTTTATGAAAGCACAGTATTATTTATAATATAACAAGTTATTAAATAATCAAACAATTTTCTCAATCAGCCTAATATAAAGAAATTAGGCATACCTAACAATTTTTTTCCTGCTTTTGATTTTTTTATCTGCATAAGGGTAAATTTTAAAGCGTTTTTATTTAAAATAAAAATCAATAAACGACTAGACGTTGAGCTTCTAGTATGTGAAAAAAAACAAGCTACCGGTTGGATGTTTTTTAATTAGTAAAATGTTGTAAATTCATCAAAATTATTAAAACAGGCGTGCGGAAAAAGAGCAAACGCATTTAACGAGTTTTGTGAAATAACGCATCCATCTAGAACTTAATTGAATTTTATTGTTTCAAAAATGATGATTTATTCTACGTGTAACATATTATAATTAATAAAACCATGTATATATATGGATTATGTTCCCTGGAATAAAAATTATTTAGGTCAGTTCTAGTTTTAATCATCGGTTTAGAACAATGCCAGCTTTTAACCTGTTTAATACTGTAAATAAAATAAATAATTGTTTCGTTTATTACGTGAGCATTGCACGCAAAAATAAAATTATACAAATGTAATTGAAAAATAACAAAAATAGAAAATACACATTCAAATTTACGTGTAAATTAACTGCTGCTTGTTTATTGGATATTGTGATCGTAACTTGTTGCATATTAAGTGGCATAATTAATTATTATTATGATGACTCGGAAACGTTTTAATGTATGCATTCTTCTCAAAATGGGCAATTAGCGTTTGCGGGTTTGATATAATAACCGACTTTATGACTAATAAAATTAATTGTTATTATTATATTTGCCAAGCACGACGTACAATATATACCTACATTTTATTTTCGGCATATTGTATTATTTAATGCGACAATATTATTTCCGCGCAATTAATTTACGTGTGTAAAATTAAATTAATCCATATGGGAATTATTAAAAGAAATATGTGTCGCATTAAACAGGTATGGTATTCGAATTGGATATAAATTAATAATATTTATTACACATATTAAAATGTAATAAATGCTTAGTGGTAAACTAGTTAAATTATTTGCGCAGTTTGATATGTACAATACTCATTAATTATAATGATAGATTGTTTAATAATATTTTTATGTTGTGATATTCAAGGTTTTCCATTTATAATATTTGAAAATATTTTCCGGAACTTTGTATAATATATGGAAATCTTATAGAAGAATAAAAATTAGGAATACAATCAAAGCAATACAACGTTTTTATATGTAAATATTATTTGTTTTCATTTCAACATTTATCTACCTACATAAAATTATTTGAAATCAATTTACTACTCAGAATTGTGGGAGTAGATATAAAATAGATACATGTCAGCAAATTGAGATACCTATTGCATCTATTGTCTTATTTTCTATAGATGCACAATCTTCTATATATGTATATAAAAATGAACGTGTATCTGTTTGTACTTAATGGATTCAAAAATCATACATCCAATCGCCGTGAAACTTTGGGGAGTTGTTGATTATAGTCCAAGAAAGGTTTCTGGTATATTAAACATTAGAAGAAGACGTTATATTCGATAAAAAATGTTGTTTTGTGAAAATAGTAGGACCGTCAATTTGACAGCTGTCAGTGTGACAGGATAAACATTCAAATATTCAAGCATTTACATTTACTCCTTGCAGAAGAGCAAATGTATGCCTCCGTACTGGCAGGACAGAAGTAATGCGACGCATAATTGATTTTAAGACTTTAAAAACATAGTCAAATTTTAAACGGGAAATTATTCTAATCAATCTTTACCGAGTCAGAGCAACGCGTAGCTCAAAATGCTAGTTTCAATCTAAAAATGGCAATATTTTCATGTAATTTCTATGTTTTTCCATTTACGAAAAAATGTCCCTAACATGTAAAATCTTATTTACCATTTTAACTTGAAGTAGATTTAAAAATTTCTCAGAATCAAAATTAAACCCCTCACTCGTTCTTGGAACATTGTGTAAAATCATAACACACTAATAACAAATCAACGTCCTTCCTGGAATTTCGTTTCATATTTCATTTCCATATTTACACATACTAAAAATGAATAATCGGATTGAAAATATAGGTTCCATTAACTGGGTGTTTTTCCACTAAATCGGCATTGTATATTATTTTATTATTTAATTATGTTTATAATAAAATATTTTGGTTGTTATTTGTAAATATATATAAATAACTTCCTGCGTTATGTTATGGTTTATTTATATTTTGTGACAAATAGTTCTGCCGATAACCAAGCATTGACATTGACATTGAAACTAAAGATAACCAAAAGGTTGCGACTGACATTTGAACGACGTAGTATTAAAATTTATCATAATACGAGTTTTTTAATATTGGTTTTTGAATTTCTCTCATACAACTCATTTTATTGACATTTCAAAAATCGAGCATCCTTAATGAAAGACCCTATATATTTAAAGCGCATAGCTGGCACAATGGAGGGAAATTCTTTTCCATCCATCCCATTGAATTTATAAATAAAAAAATTAAAACACTTCGAATAATTGCAATTTCCTATACTTAGGTACCATAAATATATAACATTTAATTCTCTTAAGCATTTTAAAGACAAATTCGAGTGTATTTTAAGTGGTATTATTAGCTAATGAAGTGAGAATTTGCTTGGTTGTAAAATATTTATGTGTGTAATCCATATTTAAATATGAGTAGTAAAAAGCTTTCACTGCAGTAATTAATATAGAAGTATAAAATATTTACATTCAAAATCCTTAGCTTGCATCTAAATATAAATTAATTCTTGATAAAAAAATTTACTAATAATAATACAAATTAATTCTTATTAGGTGTTTGTTAACTAAAACTAAACTAAAATCAATTACCTACGTATTTGTTGTATGCACGTATAAACAATTGAAACTTATTACACGTAATTGTAGGGTTTTGTGTGGATATATTGCAAGAATTTATAATCTAAAATACCTATATTATTCTTGAAGCCTTGGAAGTCTGTTCTTAGTATGATTTAAAGGCTCATAAAACACATCCTTTTGAAGATAGATAGAACCTGCCTAAAATCAAATAGGCCTATGCTTTAAAATTAAGTATGAAATATTGGGAAGAGTAAATTGGATGCTGCCCAAAAATAAAAATTATAGATTTCAAGCTATAAGTATTGATTTATCAAGATTCCAACGAGCCAACGAAAATGTTTAATACATAGAAATTTTACTATACATATAAGATAAATTTATTATATTTTGACTTTTAAACTGATTTTAATTAAATATCGCACATATTTTTTTAGAATTTGTTATTCTTATAAATGATAGCCCAAAATTGCATATTTTCTATATTAACAAATCTTGCGATGTATCATATATTGGGACAAGTAAATTAGATGCTGCCCAAAAAATAAAAATTATAGATTTCAAGCCATAAGTATTGATTTATCAAGATTGACAATAAAATATGCACATAACCATTGTTTTTGGACAGAACATGACTGAATTTGTGATATTTAAAATATTTGTATATAGTAATCAATCTAAAATTTATTTACTACATTCGCCCGGCTATAATTAAACAACAATTTCATTTTTGTGAATGTTTTAATACATAGCAATTTTATTACTCCTATATAAGATAAATTTATTATATTTTGACGTTTAAACTGATTTTTATTAAATAGCGCACATATTCTTTCAGAATTTGCTATTCTTATAAGGGGAGCTCAAAATTGCATATTATTTAGATAAACAATTATTAACAAATCCTGTGACAAATATTGGGAAAAGTAAATTAAATGCTGTTCGAAAATAAAAATTATAGATTTCAAACCAGGAGTATTAATTTATCAAGATTGACAATAAAGTATGCACATTGTTTTTTGAGTGAACATGTCTAGTTTTGGGATATTTAAAATATTGGTATATATATAGTAATTAAATTAAAATTTATTTACTGCATTCGTCCGGCTATAATTAAACAACAATTTCATTTTTGGTGAATGTTTATACAACATGCCAACGAAAATTGTTAATACATAGCAATTTTATTATACATATAAGATAAATTTATTATATTTTGACGTTTAAACTGATTTTTAAACAATAATTATTTTGATTGCTCAAATTATAAACAATTATGCTTAGTTGAGAAAAAAGATGTTTTAATACATAAATTACTTATTAACACACACACATGAGGTGTAAATTTAGTTAAATGTATGTCAGAAAAAAGTGTAATAAATTATATTTGATTTATTGTATGTGGAGAATTTGGTAATTAATAAATATAACATAGATATTCAACCAAACTGTTTACAAATACACCATTATGCATATTTACACATTTACTTGTGCGTACATATTATATAGTCTATAACTAATAGGTAGGAATATGCGGTCAAAATTATTGTTGATATGTTCGTAATAAGCATTTAATAGTTAATGTTATTTACTCTAACTAAAGGCAATAACATAAAAATACTGTTGTTATAACTACAAAGATTAAAAAGAAAGTCAAATTGAAGCCTTAAGGCAAGAAAATCAATTGTGCAAATATTTATACAATAACTAATCGTTATTGTTTTTTGTTGAATTAATTGGAATTAGGTATATTTATGGTTGGGCATTAATTGCTCTTTAACTTATATATTTATATTTTTTGTCTAATTGTTTTTTTACACCTTTATTTTACAAAAGAGAATTAAGTGCGAAACTTCCAATGACACTCAAATGAATTAAAAGAATTGAGATAAATTAAACTGCAAAAGGTTCTATGAACAATGGTGTAGAATGGAGTATTAAGGTTAAGAAGAAGTAAGAATTTTATGCATTAATCAATTGGTACGATAGATATTACAAAGGTTGATATGTTTAATTAAATCTTTTAATTTTTATTTAATAAAAAAAGTAGTGAATAATATTAACCAATACAATAACTGTAAAGTTATTTATTTAAGTATTGTGTTTTTTATATAAATATAGAATGTATAAATATATAGTTTATTCGATAACAATAACCTAATTTTGGTTAATGTTGGCTTATTGGATACGAAAATAATAATAAATTTGTCGAATAGATTTTATTTCTTATGATAAAAACAATCTTTTTAAATTGAATACAACAGGAAATTATATCTATAGATAATATGAAACTAATATCTGTAATATTTTTAAAATCTAAATTGGAAAAATATCCTATACTTGAAATATAAATGTAGCAAGCAATTCCTTTAATAAGACATGTTAACAAGGGTAGTTGGATGAAAATCTTTATATACTTACATCAAGAAAATTAGATAGATAATCTAAAGCTCATATATATTTTTAAAATAAATATAAAGACCTGCATGATACAGTACAATAAACAGGATATGAAATATTTTATGTCACCTAATAAAATAAATGAATCAAGTAGTTGATATTTGTAGCAATGTGAAAGAGTAAAGTGTATTATAATTGAAATTCCCAACATAGGTTGGTCTATTAGGTAGTTATCTAGAATATGACATGTCAACAAGGGTAGTGGACTGAAAATCTTTATATACATACATATAGAAAATTAGATAGATAATCTGAAAATTTATATCTATTTTTAAAATAGAAATAATGTACGGAATGGTACAGTACAATAAACAGGATATGAAAAATTTCCTATTATCAATAATATAAATGAAGCAATCAATTGATATTTCTAGCAATCTGAAATAGTAAAGCTATAATTGAAATTCGCAGCCACTATATCAAGCAGTGACTTAGAATAAGGCATGTTAACAAGGGTTTATAACTTCCTACATACATCTATCTACCATATAGGAATATACAATTTCGATAGTATATTGTTTATCATGATTATCATAGTTAATTGAAACAAAATAAATCATTCCCTGATAGCATACTTACAATGCTAATAAATTGTTGTAAGTTTGCATAAAAAATATTGCTGAAATGTAAGAAATTTTAATAATATTGCTATTAATATTTGTTATTTTCTGTTTCAAGTTAATGGAATATGTCAACGATTTTTTTTTTATCAAACTAAATTTACTATTTTTTTTATCAAAGAAACTATTTTTTCCAAGGTATTAGTTTTAGCCACAGCCTCTCATAAAAATGTCTACTTCTGAAGAGCGACACTTTATCATTTTTTATTAACTATATAAAAAATGTTTAGCTAGCATAAAATGTTTACAATCAAAACAAGAGAGATGCGATGTATAAGAAAGAAGAAGCAAAAAAAAACGATAAACAGAAAAGAGAATGGTGAATGCGCCTGGGCAAATTAGAATCTCTTACGAATGCGTATTCTTTAAATTTACAAAATGTTTTATATATTAAATGTTTAACTTGATTTAAGCAAGAGTTCAAAGGGTAGTGAAATCGCTTGCAGCTACTCAACTCTACGCTACATTTCAATAAATTTCATCTTTTCGCCATTGCAACACAAAAGACGAATTTATATAACTTGTATTATTTAGAAAACGAATCAAATATTTATTTTAAGAAAGTTATGATTCGAAAAACAAGCTATTTGTATTTATTTATTTATTTGCAAAAATTGTTTTCTCTTTTATCTGTAAGTTTGTTCATATAAAATTCAGTAAATGTGTATAAAATGGATAGGTAAATAATTAATTTATTTAGTAGGAGTATATTTTTACGTGGGTATTAATAGTTGGTAACAAATAAAATTGAAAAAGAAAAGTACGTGAGTGGTTCGTAAAGTTTCTAGCCTTTTTAGTAAAGTTTAGTGCAGCCCCAAATTATTTTTTGGCTTCACCACGTCCTCTTAAACCGAAAATTTTTGACGGATTTTCTTTGCGTGGGAATTTTTGCAATTTTCTTCCGATTTTTCTTTGATCTTTTGTATTTTGCATCAAATCTTTTAGCGAATTTCATCAAACTTGATAGAAAATAGAGAAAAACGTCCATTTGCATGACTTTTAATAAAAATCCTTCAATATTTTGATAGAAAATACCAAAATCAAAGAAAACTCAAAGAAGAAAGTCGCAAAAATTTCCTGCGCAAAGAAAAATCCATCAAAACTTTTTGGTTTAAATGGACGTGGTGAAGTTAAAAAATAATTTGGGGCTGCACTAAAAATTACTAAAAAGGCTAGAAATTTTTCGGACCACCCACGTATAATCGGAAAATGTATTTGAACGTTGAAGAAAAACATATTTTAAATTATTTTACCACCAATTTCATAAAGGTGACAACAACTAACTTTTCTTGTTAAACATAGCGTCATCACGTACAAAGAAATTGAGATTTTCTCTTAAGTGGTAGCTTATAAACACTGCCACAATTTATACTATGTTCACAGACTTTGTAACATGCTCATATTATGTATTAAAGTTACGTCAAAGTTAGAAGCTTTCTTAAGGTTATTTATTTTTGCGGTAATTTATAGGATATTATTTTCAAAATTAAATAAAATGTTTTAGGTTGATACAAGAATAAATGTGAATTACAAAAAAATAAAAAAGTTATTTTAAATTGTATAGTGATTTTTGTGCAATTATATTTTATGTAAAAATGTAATAATATTGTTTGTTTCACAATAGAAGTATATTTGATGATTTAGTTCCATATATTTTACCGATTTCTCTTGCCGGCAAGATAACAGATATTTTTGAATGCATAGTTAGATAATGATATATGACTTTTCCATTATATGTACTATACGATAAAACGTAATTATTGTATTCGTAGAGGCAAGCAGTGAAGCTTATATCACATTCCCCACATACATTGTTCGGTGGTTACATACAGTCATATATGAATATATGAAAGTTTGTATGGAAAAATAATGTTTTTATTTTGTTGCAGATTGCGTTACGTTGCGAATATGAACCGAATGTGTGGCCATAAACAAAATTAGTTAGTTGGTTTCGGCGCGACAATTCGAAGACGATATTTGTAAAAATGGGCGACCTGAACACGACGTATTCGGAGGTGATAAAACACGTACTGCACAATAACACCACCACCGAGGATGAGCTGCTGGCGAGCTTCATTGCGAATCGTGCCGTCGAGCAGCCGTACTATGGCATTCTCATCGTCCTGTATGCGATTCTCAGCCTACTTGGTGCACTTGGAAATTCACTTGTTGTAAGTGCATACATATTAATAACGATGAGACCATGTTTACTCTTCCTGTTTTCACGCCCATTAAAATGTTTTATCATTGTAGTCTATATGCCCTGCACCACCAAGATAAGATTAGCTATAAAACATAGTATAGCGCGCACTTTTTCGCGCTGCTGGAAATTTCCAAGTTAATATTAAAAAGTTTTTAATGCGTTTCACTGCTGTATCCAAGTCTGAGTGTGCTTTACCTTAAAGTGCTTGACATTCTATAAAAATTTAATTAATTATAATGAAACATTACTCGACGATAATATTTTCAGGCATACGCAAAATGTACAATACAATTAAATCAATATCCAATCTGTACGACTTATTGTTTTAAGTAAACATTTATTTTACAAAATTATTTTGCCAGACAATATACATGGTTGTATTTATTGAGGCGTTTTGCGTATATTTATTTATTCCTGCGATGTGGCAAAATTTATGGAAATTGAAAAACGTATAATTAATATTTATGCCTAAAATTATTGAAAAGAAAAAGTGTTTGTAACCATTACATTGCAAAAATATTTATTTAATATTTGTTATTGCTGTTGTATTAGCGGTAGAATAATAATATTTTTATTCATTTTGAAAATTTCTTTAGTAAATAAACGTTGAGTGATTTATGAAACAGGCAACAATATCATAAAACATTTCTTTTGTGTATTAAATAAAAATGTAAATTATGGAACATATATTTAATATAGAATTCTTGTATCGCTTGGCAAAATTGATAAATAATATAAAGTGTTATTTTTATTACATATAGGGGAACGTTGGGCAATGGCGACCCTGGTAATGACACAACCTGGTCTAAACATATCAGTACCTTGCAAACATTGTGTAAACTAACCTACTGCAAAATGACGATAATTCCTCTACAAATAAATTAGCAGCCCTTGCATATAATGTTTCGTGTTTCTGTTCTAGCTGAAATGCGCATCAAAATTGAAGCCAAATTATTTCTCTATATAATAATTATTTGTGGATCTGATAACATAAATCCAAAGAGGCATTCTGCTGTGCATTGTTGAATATTTTAAGATATAATTTGCACTAGATTGCACTTCACATCTTCTTTAAATAAAATTTATTCAACGGGGTAATGATGTTCTAAGCTTAATTTGATATGAATTGGTTTAGATGTGAATTATGTTCGAGATGGTCCATACAGAATACAGTTTACAGGACATCCCTGATAATTACAAATGTGATTTTTGTATATTTAATGACAAGTTTACAATATGTAGCTTTATACCGATTTTATTTGTTAGAGCGCAATTATTTCTTCATGATTTTGCGCTTTTTTGATGTTATAATATTGAATTACATTAATTCCTAACTTTTTTATATTCGTTTAGATAGTATATTAGTTGCTTTTTCATGTATATTAGTTGCAATTTATTCGCTATTTATTATTTAAGAACAATAACCAATTATTCTTAGGAGTGCGGGATTTCCCCACTCTACCCAGTGTTTGATAAATTACCCCTAAAAGCTTTTACAGCGACAAAAAAATAAGAGGAGAATCAAGCATTTCCTTATTAAAAAGTCAAATAAATTACACAAACGATTGGCTGCATAAAAGCTTTTTCAATGTTTGAAATAAAAGAGATGAAAATGTCCTCTATTCCTATAAGAACAAACTAATTCCGTTTATTTTCTTTTACACGATCGCCAATATCGATAGTACGTTTTGCTGAATTCCGTTTGTGTGTTTTTGCTGAGGAGTATTTTTTATTTCGCCTCTCTTATTCAAGTTTCCATTGTGTGTTGATTTAATCTTTATCGTCGGAGCGATTTGCATAAATAACGTAATTGTTTAAAAATGTTGTAATTTGATTCGACGCCGCTGTGTGCAAGGTTTGCTTGCTGCGTTCATATCGCAGCTTGTTTTTATGTTTATGTAGAAAATTTATTCTTCGCAGCATGGTAAATAAATCTTTTAAAAGCTCGTAACGATATATAACATCATCCACGTTTGAATTATTTACTTACATACATACATTAAATTCTATATCAAAGTATCAATATATATGTATGTTCGTTCACACGCGATAGAAAAAAATCTACTAAAGATTGTTGAATGTGTCTGCGACTATTTTAATAAAACATCGCCCGACTGACATTGAAATAGTAGATCAATGTAAAATTATATATGGAATGAAGATTTTCATAACAAACTGTGTGTTATTGATATACTATACGCTATTGATTTGCGCGCAAATCACGTGAAAAGTTCATAAAAATAAATAAATAAAACAATTTAAGTAAAGTTTCATGAGTTTATTAAGTTTTCTTTCAATCTACTCGTAACGTTATATGTGCTTTGAAACATGCCTAAAATATTTCGAGATGTTTATTTGAGCTTAAATAATTTAATAAAGTTTTCTTGCGCAAAACTATTAGAAACTTTTGACATTTTATTAGATATGGATCAATATTAAAAATGTAGGTATGCATTTAATAAATGTAGATGGCACAAATATTATTTTATTTTATAAATGCCCTTTTAGTGCGTACTTACACACATGTAAATTACATGTAAATTACACTTAAAGTAATGAGCTTCTTGTACGGAAACACGATTCTCTGACATGCGTATGTTGTTGTTGTGATCAGTTATTTGTAATTGTAAATGTAATTAGTGAAAAAATACTTTGGAACTTTAACGTTCGCTTTATTTTCGTGTGTAATTTTAACGAACTTATGGTGTAATTTTACAATAAAAATGTTTTTATGTTCAAGAAAAGTAAATAGGAATATATATGCCCTTTTATTTATTTCCAAACATATTGTATACAAACATCGATAAAATTTATTACGAAAAGAAATAATTTACAATCCAAATTTTATGTATTCCCCTTCATAAATAGAGAATTTGTAACTAGACCTTATTTTTAACAATTTTTCGGTCTGCTGATTCATTGATTCCATTTTTTTTGACGATACTTCTGAATAAAGTAATATTTGGTAATGCAATACATATGTTTCATGTATTAACTTTTTTGAATTACTGTGGGGACAAAACATAATCTATAAAAACACAATTAAATTAGACAATTGGATGTCCAACTTGTACCCAAAATAAATTTGTCAAGAGAGGCTTTTGCAAAATAACACAGAATAAATAAATTGCGACACAAAAGGCATTAAGATATACAACATTTCATGGCTTAAAAACGTTAAACTTGACATACACCTAGAATATTCCACATTTTCTTTTAAGTAAGTAAAATATTAGTATACTTTTCAATGGAATGAATATGTAATATGAAACAAATTAGAGATGAATTTGCTCAAACTTTTATTTCCTTAGAGGTCCTTAACATTATTGTAAATGGAGTATTATTTGTTAATATTTTATAAAAGAGCTTTTATCTGAAATGCATTTTTAATAATCTTGCAATTGATATAGCAAAATACAGGCATGTAGGTACATGAATGTATTGATAAATTGTTCAGCAAATTATTCTCATATAAAACCTTTTCATTCTATGCATTTGTATCAGAGGTTTTAGTTATGGATTTATTGTTTTTGTTTTTGTGAATATATATTACAAGGATTTCAAAATGAGCACTTTTTGCATAAAATATAAATATTAAATTGTGTTCCGAGTATTGTTTCAATGATCCTATGCACCAAACAACTATGTTTATGTTTCAACATACAAAAATAGATTTTAATCGCATAGTTTCGATCTATAAAAGTATGAAATAAAAATGTGATGACGAATAGCGGAGAATTGAGGCGAAATAAAAGTCGTATGCGAAACGTGAAGCTTTTTAGATAAATTTATTCATTGTTGTAAAAGTAGGTATAATACTCGTAAAAGCAAGTGATATCGCTTTGAATGAAGTATTGTTTAATTCGAATTTTTAGATATTATACTTAAGCGTTTTATAAAACATTAAATTTTGTTAGTTTGTTGTGTGAGCTTCGTCAATCTTCGTTTTCAACAATTTTCATTGTGCGCTATTGGCCGCAGCTTGTTTATAATTGTAATTTACAATAAATATGTAATAATTTCCAAAATAAGTGGTTGTGCTGGACTTAAATTCATACACTGTAAGATGTAAATTCAAAATTATGCATAATTGAATCATGGATTTAAAAAACAGACAAATTTATGGTATTTATCTACCTTGAGCAGGATTTTGTGTCTGCAAAGGAGCTGCATCCTTGATGTGTATGTATATTTACCAACAGTGTAGATATAAATTAGATAAAATCACAGGTAAAAATTCAAATTCACATCTCAAAAACCCTTCAATCCTCCTTCTTTAGTTTTAGAAGTAAAAAAGAAAAATACGAACGATACAGATAATTATAAAATAAGCAGTGATGCATACCTTAATAATAAATAATGTTCCATAAAATGTCTAAATCTTGAACATGATGCAAGAACCCTTAAAAACTAACTGAAAACTCATGCCTTTTGGAAATTCACAAGAAAGACGCAGGAAAAAATTTGTTGATAATAAAATAAACAGTGATGCTGTATAATCTAATGATAATGAATCTTCCATAAAATATCCAAATGTTGAGCTTGTTGCTATGTCAATTTATCTATTAATTTTATTGAATTATAGCATATGTTAGAGTTTGCCAAGTGATATAATTCAAACATTTGCAATTATAAATCAGCCCTTAGTGGACGTGTTTCCAGCATCAGACTCCTTTTTTCTCTTTCTCCCTTCCTCTCGCAACGTTAGTAAATTTAGCGCAATACTTGAAATGTTATACAGTTTTTTTAAACGCACAAAACTTTTCTGATTTACGTCCAATGCGTAAAAAATGAAGTTGAGTGGACGGACCTTAATACAGCGAGTTGACAAAAACATTCTAATGGCATGATTTATAACCGGCAATTGATTCTGTTAAAAGCTTTCATTTAAAACTCCATTATATTGCATAATAGATATTCATATATATACCTATATATTTATTGATTATAGATTCCATGCGTATCTTAAAAAAGGTGTGTGATAAAAATAGCAGCATATTGATAAGAGCTTCTGTGCAAGGCAATTAACAAATCCTTATCGATATTGACTTGTATAAATTTTCACATATACACGACAATCAGTGCCGGATTTATTTATAAACTAGACTATGTGGTTATAGCTTAGGATATGTCATTTTAACTACTGAGGTACAACCTGTCAATCTAAAATATAATTTTTTTACGACAAGATGACCTTAATTTTTCCTAAATACCTTTTTGCGATATTTTTTGAACATTATTCTAACTTTAATAAATATTAGATTTGCTATTCTTTCTTTAAAAAAATATTGACAGGTTGTACCTCAGTAGCTGTTTGACAGTACTCTGGAATGCCTAATTGTTTATAGGTTATGAATGTCATGATAAAGTTGTCTGTTTAGTAAATGCTAGTAACGAGAGTACGGCTATTAAACTATTACTTAGTATTTAGCTTAAACGTTCGTTTCATAACATTTTTCAACGTCGTTTAAAGAAAGCACATTAACTAGTAACATTCTAAGGCCGCTGGTATGATGGGGACTTAACATATTTCAATAGAATGATATAACTTAGCGTTCCCAAAAGTGTTGGTCTCAATCCACCATCGGCCCCCCCAAAAAAATAGAAAAACAAGAAAATATTGTGTTAATGCGCATTGTGTAATTACCGAACGTCGAATTTAAAATTGCTGACTTAGTGTCTAACAGGCTGATTCATCAACACCAACATAAGGAGACCACATAGTAATCAGCCCTTACGATATCATTTCTTTTGTTCTAAAGATGAGCTTGATATATGCTTGAAACGTTAGCAAGCAGCAGTCCAAAAAATCTGGGAAACGCTGATATAGGTTAGAGAAGAGCTCAAACTTAACTCATATTTGACTTTATATAGCTTTGGCTTATCACTTTTTTTACGAATATTTTATTGCCACCGTCGCCCTAATACACCATGCTCCGTACAAACTATCTAAGGTGCACTGTTATTTAAAACTTCTTTATCCGATACTGACGACAATCAAACATGGTCTTGTATTGATGTAATAATATAGTTTTAATAAATCACTGCTGAAAGATAAAGAAATGAACAAGAGCGTCTAATAGATTTGTTGATTGTTTTTATTTCTGTTGCAGATACTGTCTGTGGTACGAAAACCAGCCATGAGGACACCAAGAAACATGTTTATTGTTAATCTAGCCATTTCCGATTTGCTTTTGTGCACATTGACCATGCCTTTTACACTTATGGAGATCCTAACTAAATTTTTTCCATTAGGCAACTACTCGATTATCTGTAAAATGGTGGGCATGTTGCAGGCGACAAGCATTTTTGTATCAACAATTTCTATTATTGCAATTGCCTTAGATCGCTATCAGGTTTGTAAATTAAAATATAAATTATCTATGATTATTCATTTTCGGAATTGTTGAAATTTTGCAAAAATGTAAATTAATTTGCAGCAAGCAATTTCACATAAATACGTTTAAAAACATTCAAAACCGGGAATATGGAAATTGGACAGGATAAAAAATTAATCTAGCGTAAAATTAAAAAAATTAATCACCCAATAAGCTGCCACCTGAATTTTGCTGTACTTTAAATATATACGTTATTTATAAAATAGACAATGTGAGCGTTTTTACCATTTTTTGAATTGCGTTTATTTCGACTTGTAATCGTGGTAATAATGTGTTTAATCGTCGTGCATTTATTTTCAGGTCATTATATATCCAACACGACAGAGTTTACAATTAGTTGGAGCATCCTTAATAATATTATTAATATGGATAATTGCGATTATTTTAGCGCTACCGTTGTTCATTTACAAAGAAATATCGCACAATGAGATACAAATTAATGAAACTAAATTACACATTAACTTCTGCTACGAGTCATGGCCGCATGGACGATTTTACTACACGGTATTCTCGTTCATCGTACAGTATGTCATACCGATAATTATTGTTTCAGTAAGTATTTAAATTCCATTTCATATAATAACCCAAAAGGGTACTGTAATTATTCACACACAAACTCGTATTAGGTATTTTATTTCCATTAAAACAATTTTGGTTTTCGGTGTTGGCAGTTCAGGGAATTTGAATAAATTATTATTTTTGAATAAAATTTCGTACATAGGTAGATAGTTTACGCAAAAGAAAGCTCTTCCTTGTCGTCGCAACATCCTGATATTACGTTGATTAAAAATAATTAAAAGATATTATGATCCTAGATGCTGCGTAATCTAATATTAAAGATTACATATCGCATCTCATAAATATCAAATTCCTTTGTTGGAACACATTCTTTTGTCTACGAAATTCTGCTAAGATTTCTGTAAGAATTACAAGCTAATCTTTCAGATTACATTGATTAAATTAAATATTTAATACCTATATTTTTTTGTCTTCATAATATTTTCACAATAACTTTTTACTGAACACTAATTGAATGCTAAATAATTAATACAAAATTAAGATAATGAAAAGGTTTAATATTTAAAATTGTTTAATATGTTAATTTAATTATCAAAATTTAATTTCCAATAGGTAAATCTTATCTACTTACAGTAATACTCCGTACAGTGCAATTAATTGGTTGTATTAGAATGTCACCACAGCCGAAAATACAAAATCCTGTAGTTTAACTGAAAAAAATAAGCAAATATTAAGGAATAATTAAACATTTTAATATTAAATTCAGAAATAAAATAAAATTGCAATTAATATCTTTTTCTAAAACTTTCGTTAAAGCGGTTGCATATAATAAACTGGTTTTTTACGTTTTTTGTCAGTGATTATGCCTACAAAAATATATCGAACATTAAAGTTTATTATTTAAAATTGAGTAGCAACCTTTTCCTCAAAAACGATTTACATGTAGTAACATCCCAATTCTAGAATTTACGTTTATTCACCTAACCTCACTTTTATACGTCAAGTTCTATAAGATCGGTAAAAAGTCACCGCCTAGTGTATTTAATTACATACAACTACTCATAATTATTTATTTTATTACTGCATGGTATTAATGTAGTCGGGTAGTATCTTTATCACATATGTATTCCATTTTAGTGCTTGTAGCATGAACTATAATTTTAAATATTGATTGGCATTCAAAAAAAGGGTGACAATACAACAAATAAAACTTGATTGAGTAAGTAATTATTTTTGCGTATATTGATAGATGATGTTTAATGAATATCATTGTAGTTTGTTAGTAGACTGTGCGACAGTGATATATCTAAAGTGTTTTCGGTTTAGAATATTTAAATTTGCACAACTGTACAATTTAACTAAAGTAAATTAAATGGTATTGATTAATTTGCTTTAAAATCTTCCATGATGTATACAAATGCTCGCTCGCACTTTTTTAAAGTAAAGTCATTATTATTTTAGGCGGCTTATATACGGATCTTATATAAGTTACGATATCGTTTTGTGGCTGGATTTGTCGCGCAAGATGAAGGGCAGAACAATCGTCAGCAAGCGCGGGGCAGGCGTCTACAACGAACAAACATGTTACTTATTTCAATCGCCGTAATTTTCTTTATGAGCTGGCTGCCGCTAAACCTATTCAATTTGATTGCCGACATAGAAGAGGATAAATTTTTCAGTACGCAGCCGATGATTATTGTTTATGCCTTTTGCCACATGATGGGTATGTCGTCAGCGATCTGGAATCCGATTTTATATGGCTGGCTGAATGATAACTTCTGGCGAGAGTTTCAGGATATAATGTGCATGTCGTCGTCGAAGAACGCCGAACGGACGGGTTCGAAACGCTCATCATTTAAAAAGACTGTTACTAAAAGTCATAATCCGCAGAAAAATGATTACACGCGTGCGACGACGGCCAGCACCGAAATGTCATTGCTCACGAAATGCTAGCTGAAAGGTAAGTCCACTAGAATAAGTAGTGGACAGACACTGCTTTAATTAAAAAATAAAGCATTCAGATAGAATATAATGGAAAGTTCCTATACGTAAAACAAAACATATTTTGTCAAAGAAAACCATTGAATGAAACGCCCTATTTTTCTACGTAAATTGAAAATATCTTCAATATATGTTAGTGATGTTGATAAATGTGCTGCTTCTCACTTAATATATATAGATAGATTTTTGTACTATTTGTCTAAGACCAAAAACAATGAAAACTTTTATGATTATTAAGTGTTCAAGATTAGATATAAATTTAAGCCTTTAAAGTTTTTAATAAGTTTAAAAGCGTCAACGCTCGCATAAAAATGCTTTTCACCAACCTTGACTATCTCGTGTCAATATTACGCAATACGTACATTTTATTTTTAAATTCTATTAATATCATCCCTCTTTTTCATATTCAACCCTTTACAGTTTACACTTTACACAGTTAATAATTATGCTTCAACATATTTTAGTAGTATATAAACATAGGCAACACGCTATCTAGTAAGTGTGTCATGATCGTTGCCGGTTATTACTACATATTGTACATATATTATGTATTATTGTGCTTATTAAAAAATCAGTCATTAATTTACATTCGATCCATTGCAGAAAATTAATCGCCCGCTTGTTGCACATAAATTTCTCAATAATGCATTATTACGTGAATTTATGACCAATTTTGTCTTGTTTTTTTGTCATCATTCTTTATTGTTATCTATATATTAATGTATATTTTATTGATTTTATTTATTGTTAACGTACTCTAAGGAAAAGTCATAACGCTGAAGAGTCCACAGCGATGTATGACTAGACTTTGCAGTACGACAAAGGGCTTAAATCTATCCCTACTTTGATGGAAATGTTGTACATACATACATAATCATATTATTGGTATATGTATAGATTTAATTATTGATTGTATATTTGTGTAATTTAATACTCTTTAATAGATAAATAAATTGTATAATTATAATTTGATTTGTCTTATTAAACATCTCATGTAGGAGTAGATAATATATTTATTAATAAATACACCACCCACAATGTAAATAATAATGTTATACGTGTTATACTAAAGCATTTAATAATCGTTTTCATATTCCTTCAACGTGTTCAAAGTTGCCTATATGGTGTCTCTTAAAGGTAAGTGAATAAGTTTTGAAATTTTTATGTGCGATTCCAATGTTTGCAGATAAATTTTATGAATGACATTTATCCCTTTAATAAGATCGGCAAATAAAAGTGGTTTGTTTGCATAAATAAATAAAGATGTTTAGCAATCTCTGAAGTGTGTTTTTAACGATGTTCACCAGCGCTCTAAACGCTGTTGTTTTGAATTAGAATAGCAATCAATATGGAGCATTTTCCGAACTTTGTGAAAGTCGTAATAAGCCTTTTGTTGTTTTGTTATACGATCTTAAAAGTCAGGTATATATGGTAAAGTTTTTATGTGATTGCTATTATTAGACTTCCGAATTTAAAGTTTAAATTGAATTGCTTCTCAACTTTAATCAAATTATAACACACACAATGGAACGATTAAATATCATATAATTTTTAAATTTCATTAGTGGTCATTTTGAAACGTTGCACTCACGTTGTTGTAATGACAGGCTGTATTTTATAATTAATTTTCTTTACAGCAACACATTGTTCACTTTAAAGCAGAAAACATTTTATATGGGATTGGGATAGTTTATTGAGTTGAGGTAGCTCGTTATAGTGAGCCACATGGAATAAATTAGTTTTACTCGTTAAGTGGATTACTCGCTTTACGAATCGCTTGTTATATATACGGGGTTTGTCTGTATATTTTGGAATTCATATTTTTAATTATTTGAGTATGCATCTGAAATTTACTTAGTAAAATGTCATGAAATAAAACCAACGAACTTGCATTTGGTCTACGTCCAAAACTAGCAACCCTATAAAATAAAATAAAAATTGATTGATACATATATTTTATTATTGTACTCACATCGCACTCTATTGCAACCTAAGAGCTAATTTCATAATCGAATCGCTAATGCTCCATTAACTTAATGATATTTTAAATTTTTTCAATTTCATAATCAGTTTAATTCCATCCATAGACATTCCATCGATTCTATCATTAGTTAACTCTCCCATTAGTGAGATTGGCATTGTTGTATTCCTACCTAAATGTTCCTGACATTTTCACAAAAGAACAAGATTGGCAATGCTGCATACAAATATTTTTATTAGCCTATAACAAATAACACTAAATTTCAGTCTTTGATATTGTGTCATCAACTTTAATCTAGAAAATCGGCCCTGAATATTATTTATCGCACCAAATTAGGTACTCGTTATTAGCAAAAATATGCAGCAAGACAACGTGCCGTCCTAGCCGCCTCCAGCATAAAATTAAACAAACGAGTATGCCAATTTTTTTATTATATTAAAAATTATTAACCTCATCATATTGTAAGAGAAAACTGCGCCACAGAGTATATGATGACATCGTCCAGCACTCCCCTAGGACGACATACTTCTTACAGGACTAATTACCAAATGGATTACACTTTACATTCAGTCATTGCAATCGTTTATCATATTATGCCCTCTTCGAAACATATCAGGTTAGATTAGATGAAGTGTCATATTACATAATTATTCGAATATCAATGCATATCTACCTATATGTAATTGGAACTACTTAAATGCTGTTCCATTTTTCATGCAGAAAATTAGATAGAACTAAAATAGAATGGAAGCCATATTTAGTTTAGATTAATTAAGTTTGCAAAAGTTTTAGTTGAATGTAGAAAGGTATAACTCAACAAGATGCTTTTACTATAATGAATTTTAAAATCTTATCTCTCCTTTTGGTTTTCTAGGACATTTCAATTAACTATTTTCATGATTCACTTAAACTATAATTCTATTATTCAATACTCGAAATTAGAAAATATTTTACGGCCATTTTTTATCTTTGGGAGGACAGCTTAATAACTGAAATATCTAACGAGACCTTCATAACAAATCAATTTATATGAAGTAATAAAGATTAAAGCATTTTAATCCCTGTAAATTCCAGTTTCATATTGTAACCTTTCAAGCTCTACATGTACACATATTAAAAGGATTCTGGTAAGCTAAAAACAGATGAAGTAGGAGTAATAAGCGGTATTATGCTTATAGTTTAATAGAAAATAATCTAGGAAATTAAGTATAATTATAATACATATGATGTTGATAAGCTCACAAAATTGGCTATAGTTCATAATA
This sequence comes from Adinopsis sp. GC000173, assembly GCA_030264715.1. NCBI lineage: Eukaryota > Metazoa > Arthropoda > Insecta > Coleoptera > Staphylinidae > Adinopsis > Adinopsis sp. GC000173. The sequence goes on from JARJDW010012594.1 coordinate 33,228, forward strand.
TAGAAAGTGTCCTAGCAGGAAAAAACAATATGTTGAGGAAAAAAAGTAAACGTTATTTTAAGGAAAAAATGTTTACAAAATTTGTTTTTATTACCATTCGTTTTGCAGATATATGGTGAGGCATATTATTAGACATATTCTCTGTCTAATAAGTGTCGGGTATTGTCCGATAAAACATACAACAATTATCATTCATTCTAATGCACGATATCACTTTCAAAGCAAACCCTTTCTAAAATAATGTAGTAACATGAACGAATAATTCTATCGTTAAAACATTTTTTAAACTCATTTTTGTCATATCATTGAAATTATTTTGAATTGTATTTGATACATAACAAATGATTTTTTTAATTTAGTTCGAATACTCAGTGCCATTGCTTTTAATTACTCGATTTTTAAACAAACTTACTGGCAATGATTAATGCGCTCATACCTTTAATTTTTTTTCGTTTGGCTCTCCAGGGATGGAGATTAAAGTAACTCTTAAAATTTTATTTGATAAAATTATAAATTAGTAAATTAAAATAGAGGTATCAAATATTTATTATAATGGTTTAATAATTTAATTTATTAATATTCAATCAATTTATTTAGATTATTATTAATAATCAAATAAATTAATTATATTCAATAATCTACATAAAATAATATGAAATTAAATTGTATTATTTAACAAAACGTTCATGTTACTCATTCTGTTTTTTTGTTATTTAAAATTTATAAATAACATTGTGTCTGATAGTCGAATGCACATGAAAATAAAATAAATGCATAATATACATACCTATCTATTATAACGGTATTTAATTTTTAAATGTTTACTCAATCTATTTAGATTATTACAATAATCAAAATTAATAATATTCAATATTCTACACAAAGTAATACGAGAGTTAATTAAATTAAATTGTTTAACAGAATTGTGTTCGTATTACCCATTTTATTTTTCGCGTTGCTCTGGCTTAGTAGATTGATTAGAATAATTTTCCGTTTAAAATTTGACTATGTTTTTAAAGACTTAAAGTCAATTATTGGTCGCATTAATTCTGTTCTGCCGGTACGGAGGCATAAATTTGATCTTCTGCAAGGAGTAAATGTAAATGTTTGAATATTTGAATGTTTGTCCTGTCACACTGACAGCTGTCAAATTGACGGTCCTACTATTTTCACAAAACAACATTTTTTATCGAATATAACATCTTCTTCTAATGTTTAATATGCTAGAAACCTTCTTTGGACTATATTAAACATCTCCACAAAGATTCACGGCGATTGGATGTATGGTTTTTGAATCTATCGAGTATTGCACATGAAAATGTAATAAAATCATCAAATATTTATTGTAACTGTAACGGTTTAGTAACATATTTAATTTTTTAATATTTACTCGATCTATATAAATTATTGCAATATTCAAATATACAAAATAATATAATATTAAATTATTTTATATTATTTTACAGAATTATGTTTATTTTACTCTTTTGGTATTTAAAATTTATAAATAATTTTTTGAATAAATTTGACTGGCAGTCAAATGCACATAAAAGTACAATTGATGCATCAAATACAATATTCATTGTAACGGTATTTAATTAGTCAAATCAATTTTCATTATGATAATAAAATAGTTTGTTTGCCAGCACTTTGTGAGCCATGGTTTTAATGCATTGCAAGAGTGACTCGCCCTTCATTAAAATATTTTTTAATCCTTTATTCCAATTTTTCTTGAATTCTGTTTTGCTTTTGTTTTGCTATCTGTCAGTTATTTGTCATATTGTTGTATAAATATTGTAGTTAACAAACTTGACATATTATCCTGATGATGACTATCTAGTGGAAACGCGTTGATAGTATGTATTTAATAAATATTATTTGTGAGACCTACCTAGTGTTTTATAGTGTATTTTGAATTTTCATTTCATATTACAATGATCAAAATTAATAATATTCAATATTCTACATAAAAGAATATAAGACTGAATTGCTTTTGTTGTTATTGCAGTCGTAGAATTTTATTCAACGATTATTGTAAGAAATGTTGATTTTGGAAGTACGAGTGCTTACCTTCAACATAAACCATTGTTTTGCAAGTGTTAAATTGTTTCAGTACATACCGACGGGCAATAATAAGATTTGAAGGTTTTTCGGTTGAATATGATACGATTTTCGTCTTAACGAAAAAGCATAGCATCTACAAAGGAAGCTTTATAAGTAATAAGACGATAGCAATAAAAACATACGACGGCGCGTTTCTTCGACAAAAACGTGCCCGTTCCTTTATACAACAGCACGTTATTGCTTTTATGATATGAGCATGCAAACAAATTATAATTCAAATATGTTTCGTCACAGTCGAGAAAAAGGTGCCAGAAAATGTTGTTGATTATTTCTAATCGTAATAGTTACTACTAGACATTAACAACTGTAAATAGCAGTAAGTAATGTATTTGCATAAAACAAATTAATAATAAATAATATTTGTAAATTGCTTAAATGGTGTTTTGTAATTAGTTTATGTTTCCAGCTTATATATATTATCTATATATACTACATATAATATTAGATAATTTGTGTAGGAAGTTTCAAGCAAAATACAATCAAATCATTTTCTTACAATTCTATAACGAAAATCTTGACTAGTTATTTCATTAAAACTCCTCTCTTAATTAAATTGCAATAAACAAGTTGAAAGTAATTAAAAACTTATTCCACTTTCTTAAAATTCTTAATTTATTATCTAAATTAATTTCATTAATGATCAAATTGAAGTGTAATTGCAATTATTGATATAGCAAAATTAATTAGAATTTTAATTAAATTAAAACTTTGATTTCAATTTTTCCACCTTGTAATGTGACACTGCTGAGTAAATACTTTCATAAATCATTAAAAAGTAATGTGGATTGAGGTGGTATAATTATTTATGAACTACATCATTAATAATACCTACCACTTAACCTATGTGTATTTCTAACCATAAAAATAATTTATTTTCATAAAATGCTTATATATAAGGAATAATAAAGAGTTTATTAAAAAATATCATTACAGCAAGTAAAGTGAATATTTTGTGGAAATAAAGTAAAAGTTAGAAAAAAGCTGACAAATTATGCTTCAATTACAATTAGTTATCGAGATACCATGTTGTATCTATGTATCACTTATGGAATTTTTCACCTTTAAGCATATGTATCGGGTTGGCAACTAAGTAATTGCCGATTTCAGTTATAGATGCTTTTCACTCCTATTTTTAAGATATCCGTAAACGTTATGATCTTCTTCTTATTCGTATATATGTTAGCTGTCATCGTAACTTAGCTTTGTAAGTTCATTGCGTAGATATTTTCTCAAAGTGTCTTTTTTATCTCAACCTTAATATGGAGAGCAGAAACGAACATATTGACTGTATTTTGGTTCATGATTCCTGCAAAGGAAAGAACACAGTACAAGCCGACAAAACGTTACGTAACGTGTTTGGTGATGAAGCCCTTAAAGAAAGGTAATGAGAAAATTGGTTTGAAAAATTTCGTTCTAGAGATTTTTCTCTTAAAGATGACCAACGTTTATTTCGACCAATTGAGATTAATGAAGATGAAATCAAAACTAGCATCAGAAAGATGACAAAAGGCCATCGAACAAAATGAAAAATATTTAATAGATAAAAGTTTATTCTATTACGAATAAAAACTCTCTTATTTCATTGAACAAATCGGCAATTGCTTAGTTGCCAACCCGATAATATTAGCGTTAAATGAATTTTCATAAAATGTTTGAGTATAAAGAATAATAAGGCGTTTATTAAATAATATCATTACAGCAAGTGAAGTGAATGTGTTTACTTTTTTCAACTACTTAACGTGAATATTAAAAAAGAGATTGCTATTTGATACAATCAACTTGTTTCCATAGAATATATTGTAATATCTAACCCAAAAGGTACTTGTGCATATTGTATTGATTTATATATGAAAATTGTTGATTTAATATTGGCAAATATTCATACAATTGATTGAATGTAGCGATATGTATGTTTCAATTTCTTGTAAATATAAGAGGGAATTGAAAATAAACGAAAAG
>JARJDW010012597.1:0-15816 GCA_030264715.1 Adinopsis sp. GC000173
ACATGTCATTATTCGGTCCGCTCTTGCTGCCACCCGATAAGTGCAAATGTTTAGTCTTGCAAACGAAAATGCCACCATTTTGCAATACTTCCATCGAATGTAAAAACGCAAAATTCCTATATAGATGTTTAATCTCGCCGGAGAAACCCGAATGCGGCCCGTCGATGACTTTAACGATATCCTTGCGATGCAAATTGTTGCGATAGGAATCCAGTGCGGCGGTGAATCGATTCATTCGTCGCTTTTGTAAACTGCTCGGTCGGCATTCGACAACTTTTCCGTGCATATTGAGCACGTGGAAGTTTTCACGCTCCAAACGTACAATGACGCCGACGTTTTCCGAATCAAGATTGACAAGATCGCCCCATTCGAATTTGCCAAGCGAATCCACACCGCTCGCCATATCCGTACACAATTGTAAATCCTTCGGAAGAATTTCCATTTCGTGCATTGTTAGATCAGCAATAAGAACGACGCGATTTGGCGTAACGCGTACTACCAGCCCCGTATCGCCTTCATATCGTCCCGCCAGGACTTTAACATGATCGCCGGTTTTGAAGAATTTGCGCAGCTCGCTCGCTTGAAATTGAAGCGCTTCGCGCAGTTCTTCGTGCTTCGGCATCACGGTGATCAGCGTGCCATCGATGCTGAGAATTTTACCCTGCAGATTAATCAACTCGCCCTCGCACACCTCCACATTATCGCCAGCGCTAAACAAATGCGTCACCGTCTTGTCATCCTTCTCCACCGAGAGCTCCAAATCGATGCCTTCGGGTTGCTCTTCAAATCTTTCAAGTTCGGCGAGTGTCGGTTTTACACCATCGATGATCACCGCACTCAGCGCGAAATTTTTATAAAGGAAGCCTTTGCGCGAGTAGCGATTGCCTTCAAAGATCAAAAAGTCACCGTCGGATGTTACTTCACCACCGATGGCACGGATCGCTTCCGGGTCGAATGGTTTATTTGGTGGACGACGCTTTTTCTTACGCTTATCTGGATCGGGCTCCTAAAAATAATGAATATTAATTTGATTTAATTACAATAAATCATTTATTCTGTTTACCGCTTGGGTGTTGCGTAAGGCTCCTCTAAATCTCGTGTAATCAATGCGCGGCAACAACTTCAAATGCACCTGATTCTGTGCGTTATCAAAGTAATCCACCTGCGCGATGTCGTCCTTATACACACCACGTCGCAATCGCACCCATTGTTTGTTCTTCAAATCGGTTTGTTCCTTAACCACACGCAAAACATCCGTCATCTCCTTGATCGGCACCATCTGTTGCTTCCACAATCCCATCTTTAAATTGCCAACTTTCTCAATGGCTGTCTTAACGTGGGGTTGTTTGTACGCCTCTACGTAGATGTATCCCTTAACACCTTCAGGTGCCACCACCGATTTGATTTGCAGTGCATCGTCGTTGTTTTGATACGTCAAGAACTTGCGCATCAATAGTAGTAGCGTTGATTTTTCCTCGCCAATGCGACATTTTACTAGCCACAAATTGGGATCCCTATAAATTTATATGTAACTTTTAGAAATGCTATGTATGTTGTGCTCTTTTTTATGCAACTCTTGGTTAGAGCACAAATTATATTTCCTGACGATGAATTAAACTATTAACTACGAGGGTAAGTCAACTATTATCGGTAATATGGTTATATTTTTCGTAATGTTGCTAGTACTGTCTTGAAAAGTACAGAACACATGCGTGGTTTAATTATTCTTAGCTTTTTAAATATTTGAGCCAGCTAGGTTGTTTCCATTGCCGCTGTTTTACCGTTAAACATGTTAGCACCAAACACACTCAACGTTGCGGAAGAGCCATTTTTAAAGGCAAAACAGCGACAATAGAAACAACCTAAGCAGGTTGAAGTGTTTAAAAACCTCACAACAATTTAAATACGCATTTTTTCTGTACTTTTCAAGAGAGTACTACCACTACAACAAAAAATATAAGAATATTACATATAATAGTTGCCTGACCCTCGTATAATACGTGCTCCAGCAAAGAAAAAATGTAATTTTCATGTTTTGAGGCTTCAATTATTACTTACTTAACATCGGGCAACAACGTCTGTTGTGTAATTTCATCCGACATATCCTCGCCGCCATCTCCAAAATGTCGCGCTGCAACGCTATCATCAGCATACTTTTTACGTAAATACTCCTCGATTTCATGTTCTTTTTGAGTGCTAAAAATACAGTAATTAGAGAATTGTAATATGATTTTGCTATTGTAACGTACTCCCAGAGATTAGTGCCACGTCTACGTCCTTCGATTTCTCTCGCCGTAGGGCCCAATTCATCCACCTCATTCGGCACAATTCCAATCTCCTGAGCACCCTCCTCCCATTCATCCTCGTCCTCCACCTCATCGTCGACTTCGGCTTCGTCAATAATAAATCCACCACCGAAGCGATCCTTCTTCTTACGCTTACGACCACCGCGTCCCGTATCACTATCCTCCTCCTCGCTATCAAATTCCTCGGAATTCAATGAATCACCCTCCGGCTCCTGCTCATCTTCCACATTCTCATCCTCGCTACCCTCGCTGGCTTCGCTACGCCGCCGCTTTTTGTCATACTGGTATTTGGACCGCGACCTGGAGGGACTGCGTGAACGAGACGCTGAACGGCTACGATTACTACCCGAACCGGACGCGTCCGAATAATTATCTTCGGAATCCGACATGCTAATAATACGATATCGTTATTTAATATTCAATAAATTTTATTACACTTACTTTACAGCTGCTAGATTCGTTAATCTTCAAACAAAACACACAGCACGTTGACAACGTATAAAATGGCCGCTGGTAAACGTATGTCTAATTAGCTACATTCACGCTGTATACATGGTTGCATACAATATAATAAATTATAAATAATTAATAATTCTAAATAAATTAACGATATTATTAATAATTTATCAATAACAATATAAGATATTTAATAATTTATTTCAAAATAATCATGTAGTAAAAAATCTGGCGGTTAAAAAGATTGAGGTTAGTTTTAGTCATGAACAAAATCAAACGTAAATTTCCTGGCCCGGCCGGCTTAATACTCAACAACGACGTTCCAAATTCAAATAGCACACAAATACAACAAGTAATTATTAGTACGCGCACACAATCATTGCGCTACTAACATTTTATTTTTTTGTAGAGCATTCAATCGCAAGAATCGTCGATTCTCATTCAAAACGCATGGATTCGTATGCAGGAAACCTATCGACAGTTCACCGACACGTACAACATTGATTGGATCAAGGAATCGGCCAAGCAGTACAAGCAACGCGCCCCATTTCTCGCAGCTGCGATCGTTGATATCAAAGTGCCACAGATTCAACTTCCCACACTCACTTTAAGGGATGCTAGTGGTCGAATTGACGCCGTCATTCCTCAGGAACTTTACGATAAATACAAACAGCATATTGGTATTGGATGCGTGCTTGTGCTGAAGGACTTTGCTGTGTTTACAACAAAAGCACATCGCTTTGCGCTGATCGTCAATGAGCACAATGTGATAGCGTTCATTCACGACGGCGATGGCGATGATTTAAGCATCGTTGAAGTGAATCAATGCAATGTTGAGGAACTAAATGAATCAATTACTAATTTCCTAGAGAAAAACAATGTGAAAAAGGCGAAAGTCAACGAAACACGGCACAACCACGATGAAGAGTCGACGATTGTCGATGAAATGTTGAAGGACGTCGATTTCAGCCTGCTGCTAGATGATGACACTGATTTCTAATAATCGTTGAATGAAATAAAATTGTTTATATATTTTTGATACTGCATATATCCTTTATATCCGCTTATTTTTGTTTTTATTATTTCCTAGATTGAAACGAATTCTATCTAACCTCCAAAAAGAGCAGCTACACATCACAACACATTTTTGTTGTTGCTTCTTCTCTCTACAGGCGGCGACCGCTGTGAAATTAATTTAACGTGTGTGGGAATGCCGCGCGCATAAATGGCTAAAAGATGTGAATTCAATTAAAATGCAAATGGACGACGATGAATTAATTTTCAAAAATGGATTGTTTTTCTTGCCGATGCATATTGGAAAAACCACAACAATAATATAATATTGCAGCGTGATGATGATGGCATTAGTAAAGCATTTAATCCTGTTTTAGGTATTTATATGGCAAGAAATTGATTTTACAAGATATTTTCATTTTTAGTGCCCTGATTAACAGTATATGCAATGCCGAACTTTCAATTTTGACAGAAAGTTACAGAAATACACAAGAGTGCTCTGAAAAGTTTTCCCAAGCTTCTTCAACAAATTTCATTCCTTTTTGGGACTTTTTCTTTATTTTTGCTGATTATTTATGACTTTTTTCATAGATTTTGCTATTTTTTTGTAACTTATTGCTGTTTTTTTACAACTGTTTACTGTTTTTATACACATTTTGCTATTTTATTTTGTTACTTTTCTTGCTTTGTTTCTAAAGAACAGCGAAAACGATGAAAAAAATGCCAAAAAGCGTAAAAAATAGCAAACGATTACAAAAAATGTCAAAAAACTTAAGGAAGTGCAAAAAACAACGCTAAAATCGCAAATTTTATAAAAACAGGTTAAAGATTAATGGTTTTCTTGCGATGCAACAACATTTTTTGTGTCACATGTCATAAAGAATGTAAAATTTACAACAACAAAATAACAAAGTCATGCTCTAATTACGAATGTATGTTAACTACAAGGAATTCAATTAAATTTCATTAGCAATTATGCAATTAGCGTGTAATTGCTTGCAGCGGCTAGCTCATCATCAACTTAAACTATTCCGTGTTCAAGGTCCACGAATCAAAGATTGCTCTACTAAAATGTCAGGCCATGCTGGATGATGTTGCGATGTTTACCTAATAACTAAACAAACAAAGCACACATAGCAGAAATAAGCGCGCGCGCGCCAAAGAAAATGTCAACTTGCGAAGCGGGGGCGCAAAACATCTCTCGCATAAGTATAATGATGTCGCCGTTCGGTATCCGGGTCGAGGCGCCGAAACAACACGCGGTATGTCGTCGTCGTCGCTGCCGATTGTGTTTACAATCGTATACCACCTATACGCCTCCTCTCCTCTTCATCTCCAACGTGTTGTGTAGTGTGTGTGTTTTTTTCGTCGTGATGCATAATCATTTCTCGCGCATAAAAATTACGCAAAGGAATTTCCATATATACAATACACAACACACGCTAGAGATGCTGCGCTCGCTTGCTGGTTGTGGCCGCGCCGGCCCGGCATGCGTTGAACTCTCGGGGCGTTATGCGCGCGGCCGATTGGGGGAAGGTCGCATGGCGACCTTCTCGAGAATTTCGGCGCCTGCCGGTCGCTAGAATCTGCCCAAACAAGGACATTTTCGACGACAATCGGATGAGTCTCTTATTAATGAACTTTTTGACGTACGACAACTAGATTAATCAAATCAATTAATTACTTGACCTACTTGATTGATTGTATAGGCAACCGATGCTACAATTACACTTGCAGCATTGCACCTGTGGCTAGAATCTGTCCAAACACGGATATTTTCGAGAATTGGATGAATCCCTTATTAATTAATTAACTTTTTGACGTACGATAACTAGATTAAACTAATCAACTAGTTATCTTTGATTTACTTGTTTGTAGGCAACCGATACTACATTTTCACATGCAGCATTAGACTTGTCGCTAGAATCTGCCCAATCACGGGCATTTTCGACAATCAAAAATCTCTTATTAATTTCTTTTTTTGACATACGACAACTAGATCAAGCAAATCAACCAATTATTTGACCTACTTAATTACTACTATAGGCAACCGATGCTACAATTTCACTTGCAGCATATATTACACTTACTTTCACATAACATAATTCGTTTACTTGTTGTTGATGTTGATAGCTTTTTGCCTGCAGATTATTTATTAGTAGAAACGAATTCGGACAGCGAATGACAAAAATTATGACTTTCTACGAAATGAATAGAAAGATAATTTTTGATAATTAACGCTGCCGTGTTTATGTACAGCTTGTTTTTGACGGCGTACACGCAGTGAAAGTTTTTTTTTTCTTCCTCGTACATGCATGGAACAAATCCAGAAGCAAAATTAAAAATTACGTTAAATTCAATGATTTTAATTTCTGAAAAATACATTAAAATCTATAAAATTGTTTGAAGAAGTAGGAAATGTCAAAAATTGTAGGTTAGGTATAATGCTTGAAAAGAATGCTAACAATTTATTTCTAGCGGCAAAAAACCACAACAAACGTGCGATTCCATGACCTTTCTCGATGTTTTCCTACCTACTACGCCCATCCATCCATCCACACCATCCCATCCATCTAATCCACATGCCAAATACAAAATTCACCATATTTTGCAGGCAACGTGATCCAACGCATGCAAGTAAGCGATAGCCTTTCTAAATCGCTGCTGGAAAACGTCTCGAACGTGTGAAACTCGATTGCTGCGTATACGCAAAAACGTGCGTGAAAGGAATTAATAGCAGTGGTAGTACACTCTGGAAGTAAATCTTTTTCATTGTTTGTGCTAGTTCAGACGTTTTAGTCGCTACAAGGTTCGCAATTTTTCAGCGCTGATAAGCAATGTGGGAAATTCAATTGCGTTGAAAGCGATTTTCTGTTAAATTCACGATTTACAATTTTTCAGTGCTGATAAGACAATATGATTGTAGCAAGTCTTTCTAAATCACTTTAAAAACGTTTCGAGCGAGAAATTCGATTGCAGATACACAAAAACGTGTGTTCAAGGAGTCCAAAAAGGAATAGTAGCAAGTTCTGGATGAAATTCTTTCATCATTTGAGCTAATCGAGGCTTAAGTGCAATAATAAAGAAGCAATAACCTTTATAAATCGCTGGAAAACTCCTCCAACGGGAAATTCAATGGCGTACATAGAAAAACGTGCGAATATGCGGCCTATAAATGAATGGTAGCACACGTTGGAAGCAATTCTTTATTAAGACGACATAATGGTAAGAATAACCTTTCTAAATCTCTGGAAAACGTCTCGAACTTGCAACTCTTGGAAAAAATGACTTAAACTGCATTCTCTCAATTTACAATTTTGCAGCGTTGATAAATAAATAGAACGTTACATGATTTTTATCGATTTTCTACGTACGAGAACGAGGTCTAGAAAAGAATATGACAATTATTTGTTAAACACACAATGCACAACGTTTCAGCGTTTCAGCGCTGATAAGACAATGTGTTATCAAATGCATGGAAGCAATAGCAAAAACTCGCATATACAAAAATGTACGAGAAAGAAGTCTAACCAAAAAAAAAAATGGTAGTAACGCTCTGAAGGTAGTTGTTTTGTAAATTATAATTTGTTTCTTCATGCACCTGTAGATCGCTATAAAATTCTTAATTTTCAGCACTGATGGAGCAACGTGACCTAACGCACAAACACACACCTTTCTATAAATTGCTGGAAAACATCTCGAACGAGAAATTCTATTGTACAATATATTGCGTATACGCAAAATTGTGCGAGAAAGCTATACTTGTGAGAAGTGTTGTTGGATTCATTTTGTTTTGCTACAAATTTTTACTATATTAGTGAACGATAAGTTTTCATTACTTCTTGTCTTTTTCCTGTGTCCTTTGCAATGTTTTTAAAAATGTTTTTTTAAATATCTACGCTAGAAAATTCTCCAATTTCAGCGCTGATAGAGCAACGTGACCACACACACCTTTCTACAAATCGCTGGAAAACGTGAATATGCGAAAATGAATGGAATTCTTCAATTTGCTACCATTTTTTTAAATGCAAATTGTTCATAAGCGAACTTGTTTCATTGTTTTATCGAGGCTTAAGTCATGTGCGTATGCGCTGTTGCTGCCGATACCTTTTCTCGACTGCAAAACATTGTAAATCTCCAATTTATCAAAGCTGATGGAACTACAATAGATCGAGATCAAATACACCTTCTCATAAAACGTCTCTAACAATAAATTGTATTGTGTAAGTTAGAGGTGGGATAGAATTCTTCATTTTACTACAATTTTTTCAATTTAAATAAGTGATCTTGATCTTGATGTTTTTTGTATGCTTTGAATTGCTTTTAAAGATGTTTGCAATTTTTAGAGTTGATGAAGCAACACCTTTCTGCAAATCACTGAAAAATCGTATAGAATTCTTCATTTTGCTACCATTTTTTCAACGTATATGAACGTGAACGTTAAATTTTCATTGTTTGATTCGAGGCTTCAGTCGTCGTGTGTATGCGCCGATGGCCTTTCTCGACTTTTTCCTGAGTGTATGGTGTGTGTGTGTGCTTCGAATTGGTTTTGAACTTTTCACCTTCACATTAACGCTCTCGCACATATTTCATCGCGCACGAAATGAAAAAAAAAATCACCAACACGCCGGCATTTTTATAACATTGAACTAAATATCTCGGACGGCATATACTTATACATATATTCATTCCTTTATTTCATTATACATATTTTATTTATCATGTCTCGTTTTTATCTCTTTCCTGATTGATTGGCGCTTCCTGATGAGCTTCATCCATCACGGATGGATGTGGTAAACAGCAATTAAATTGTTTTTGTTGTTGTTGGTATAGTTGTTGTTTTTTTGTCAATTTTTTGGAGGTAGCCCGCGTTGGATACGAGCACGAGCGCACGATTAGCGAACGCGCGGGCCGCCTTCGCTTGATGAGGCTGAAGGTAAAGCAAATATATACAACGATGATAATTTATCATTTGTTTATGTGGTGTTTCTATTGCTGCTAGGTAAACAAATTGGGTAATTAATGCACATCGTAAACAAAATCACACGCTGTGTGTGCGTGCCATAGCAAACGAAAAGAAGACAAATTTTGCGCATAACAATGATTTAACTTAATCCGGCGATGTTTTTAGAGCATGAATGTAATTAATGATGTTTAGTTGCAATAATTCATCATAAATTGTTTATATTTTGATTAATTTTTTGTTGTTGCAATTTTAACATCCTTGGACGCAATGATTTATCATATCAAAGCATTTAGTAATGATAGTTGTACAAGAATTTCTTAAAAATTAGCTTTTCTTGCAATTATTTAACTGGAAATATTGTGTTACTCAATTATACCAAAACTAACCTCAAAAAATTGCAGATGCACCAAAAAAACATTTTTTATCATTTTCCGAATGATTTTCAACGTCTTTCGTTTGGGGCTACCTCCAGAAACGTGGATTTTATTGATTTATTAAGAAAACTTTGTGAAAATCGCATGGAAACTGCGTGAAAACAACAAAAATATCAAATTTGTCATATGAATGGACTCTATTCTTATGGATTTTCCAAGCGTTTTCAATGGAATTTTTAACATTAATTTAAAGATTGTTTTGTACCATGAAGATATCGCAGGACGAAAAGAAATTTAAGAAATGTGCACATTTTAATGATAATTGGTTCACTTCTGATGATGGGGCTATAAAGCTGAACTGTATACATCATCTCAATAACAGTCTTTATGGACAAACCGTGTACCTTTTATATGAATTGATACCGAAATGAAACCAGATGAAAAAGTCTTCAATCATTTATTAAAAGTACATTTTTGTGCTTTCGATGATAAATTGTGCAGTGCGTTTAAACATTTTGAGGTTTTAGGGTTTCTGGACAATAATTTATCACAGCAACAAGAAAATTCACTTTATAATTCTAATTTTATTAAAATTGTTTCAAAATTAATCAATTGCATGGCTTAAATTTAACATTTGTGTGTTTTTCGCTTTAGATGATAAAACGTACAATATAACATTTTGAGGTTTTAGCATTCTTGTACAATAATTTATTGCAGCAACGTTTATTTTTTGCAACTCTGCAATCATAAACTACAATTAATATTGTTAGTTTTGCTAAAAATTTCTTTAAAATTAACCAATATATGATTTGCGGAAGTACTTATTCATAAAAAAATACATTTTCCCCTTCAAATTTTACATTTTTTTAGTAATTTTGTGATTTTTAATAATGTGAACTGTGATTATTATTATTATTCAATTTATTTTTTTCAAAAACTTTACTAATTTTTAGGTTTTAGCTCTCTTGGACAATATAATTTATTGCAGCAACATTTTTTGCAACTTTGTAAGCGTAAAATATAATTAATGATGTCAGTTATTTATTAAATCATTTTAAAATTACCAAATTTGTGATTCACAGAGGTATTTGTTGTAATTATTCATCAAAAACTGCATTGATTTCTATTCAAACTATCAAATTTGCAAATTGTAAAGATTCAGCATTTTTGGGCAATAATTTATTGTAGCAACATTTTTTGCAACTTAATTAATAATTAATGATGTTAATTAACAAATATATGATTCACGAAGGTGAATTTAACATTTGTATTGTAATATCTTATTTTAAATAATTGTAACTGAAATGATTACTTAATTTGCTTAATTGTATGCCAATCAACGTCCGAGATAGCATAAAAAGATGCGTCAATTTCTATTAAAACGTCAATAATTTTTTTGTTATTATTATTGTAAATGTTACAGCACATCAAGCGCGTACATTTAATATGCCGTGAAACGTGTGGAACAATGAATTAATTAAGCTTTGATTAAATCTTAATTTCGTTGATTGGAGTGATGCTGTGGATGAATCAACCGAGCGCTAAAAATAGAACTACAAATGATCCGCATTACGTAATATAATTCTGGCGCAAAAATGCAGCAGCACACACACATACACACATATATTTCGGGGAAATACCATGTCCGTCACACACCCGAAATCCGTTCACCAAATCAACAAAAAAAAAAAACGTAAACAACAACAAGCAAGCGAGGCGAGCAAACGACACGCCGAAATGCTGATGATGACGACGATGATAATGAAGGCGGATGGATGGAATGTAAATGGAATCCGGACCAGCGATTACGAAGAAACGGCAGCAGCAGCAGCAGTAGAAAGAAAAAGAAGAAAAAAAGCAAATGCGATTTGTGATGCGGATGGGCGCGTGTGGATTCCCCAAGCAGCGTCGTCCGTTCGCCACACGACACCGAAAATAAATTGTTTAGCCGTTTTTGCGTACCACCACCACTTACACACACACACACACACACACCGATCATCATCGACGACACGGACAAACAACAACAACAACAACAACATTCATGGAATGTTGTATTTTCGTTTCTCGTGTATATATATAATATAATATAATCTGTACGCGCGCGCGAATGCTGTGACGTCATCGCGCCTCGCGAGCCGATATAAGAGCGGATGCGCTTTCCCAACATTCACCATTTGAACCAACAAACTCGTATCGTGAATAGCTAAGCATATTATAACAAAAACCATGTCGTCGATTGTTAAGTTAGTGTGCATTTGTGCATTGATTGGTGAGGCGTATTGCGCTGCCATTCCAATGTGGGAATACCTAAGCAAGGAGGAGAAGGTAATTAACAAAAAGACATTATCATCATTACCATTCCATATTAATCAAATTTATTACTTACTCGCTTAGATGTCGTATCTGTATTCAATGTTTGCGAATCAAGTTGAGGACTTCTGCGAGTACTCGTCGATGCGGAACTGCAATCACGAATTGCTCAAGTTCGGCCTGAACAAGCTGAAGGATATGCCGGAGGATCATCTCGATACCATGGATCCGTATCAACGCGGCGCTCACACTCTAAGTAAGTAAATTGATTTATTCAAAATTATTATTAGCTCATAAATTACTTGATTAATATATTCAATAATACACACTGGAACTCATTAATAATTAATTGTTTACGTACTTTATTCGTAATACGATAATTACACACATTTGGATTTAATCATTTGCAAGTTACTCATATGTCTTGATGTGGAATAAAATAACATGGAATTATGTATATTTATAATATTAATTTGAAACATTTTTTCATCATTTTTATTTTACGTGGAAATGTCAATCCTCACAGAAGTAGACTTAACCTTAAATTAAAAAAGTAAAGTAAGCGATCATATTTAACCATTTTCAAGCTACTAAATGCCTTGAAATGAAATAAAATAACCTGAATTATTACAAATAAAGTATCTAAAATAGTAAATACCTTAAATAATTTTGCTTCAATAGTTTACATTTTATAAAAAATACATCGGTAGTTTAAATGTACTTAATTTTGATTTAAAACAATTTTTTATCATTTTGATTCAATATAGAAATGTCAAGTAAAATAAAATCGGTGGTTCGTCTTGGCTTCCGAATAAAGCAAATAAACTATTAAAATATAATAGAATTCCGCCAAATAAAACTTTCTATTGTACAATAATTGAATATATTAATACTTAATTTTGATTTAAAACAATTTTTACCATTTTTTATTCAATGTGGAAATGTCAAGTTTGACAGAACTAGACTTAACCTTAAATCAAACAAGTAAAGTAAGAGAGATTGTGTGTGTGTGTGTGTAGATTGTGTTGCCTAAAATAGCATTGAAGGTGCGACGTTTTAAGGTCTAGCAATAAATAAATGTGTTGTTTTATTAGAAATCATTAAGAATAAGATGATGAGATGAGTTGTTTTGTGCTGCTCATGCTTTTTATGCAACCGATCAAGGTGACGGCATTTGACTTGACCTACCCGCCGCCTACTATACGGAACTCACCTTGCTTGCTTTGCTCGTGCACACACAGCACAGCACGATGTAATGATATAGAGTTCCCATATACTAATAAAACACGTTTCGCTCTTTCGCAGTATGGGATTCGATGATGGAAGGTCATGCGATGATGAGCAGCAGCAGTGGCAGTAATAGCAATAATAAAAAGCCGCCGCGCTCCACCACCACCGCCAAGCCCAACTCGTACGACGATCAATCGCTGTACAATCAACAGGACTATCAAAGCGAAGCGTCCGCGAAGATTGAGAGCGTTTACTACCCGACGCAAAATGGCAAAATCTACGTGTACAAATACCCAGCGGCCACATATCAATTATCCAGCGGTCCATCGCAGTACTATCCAACGAATAATCGTCTCAGCACCAACGATCACGAGCGACATTATCAACCGCTCACCGGGCCGATGGTGGTGAAGGTGCATCTGGATGGGACGCCGGTGAAGGAGCAAAGCAGTCTGCCGCACGACGAGGATCTGCGACAGTATATGATGTCGAAAGTGCGGTTACCGAACCTGTAAGCTCGTTCCTTCTCAGGGGAAAACATTATGACATTACCCGGAGGACGAAAAGACATTGACTGTTTCGTATTCAGCACGCTGTGATATTATCGCTTTCGCTAATTTATTGTAAATATGTGATTATTATTAATTTATTTAAGTCATTTGAATTAAATTAACTTATTTGTTTTAAAACTTTATATAAAAAAAACATCTTGCATTTACATCAATCAACCCTTATCTCTTCAATGTTGTGCTCGTTATGATCGAGCCCGAAATGCAGTTTACCATCTTGGACGTACGCCCACGACATGCGACGCGATGTGAAATCGATGCCGACGTCGCCGCGCGGCGTCACCGTAATGGCGCCAGCCGTATTTTTCAGCTTTGCCGTCATGGCGTTGAGCGCTTGTGTGGTTGCCGATTGTGCATCACAGCCGCCTTCAATCAATTGTAGTATCTTCGAGGCAAGGGTGTATTTCAAGATGGTTTCACCATGTCCGGTCGTTGATACCGCTCCGGATGCATCGTCGGCTAATGTTCCACTGCCTAAACAGCTGGTGTCACTACTGCGACCCACCATTTTACCTAAAAATATAACAAATTGAATCATTTTAGTGTATTTATAGTTAATACATTATAATCTAGATCGTTACAATCTTCCTAATATTATTAGAGTGTTTACTACGTAGGTGGATCCAAAAGAAACCGGACTCAGACAATTTTGTTCATTATCACGTATTTTCTATATGATTTTCGACGCGTTTTATCCGGGATTACCTTCCAACAGGCGTATTCTATCAATTTTCGTTGAAAACGCTTTGAATATCGTATGTAAAACGCGTGAAAAAACCAAAAATGTCAAATTTAACAAACTAACCTCTAAAAATTGTGGATGGGCCCAAAAGAAATCGGACAGAAACATTTTTCCTTATTTTCAGAACGATTTTCGACTTGTTTCCTCTATGGTTAAGTCCAGAAAATGGGATTTTGATGATTTAGAAAGAAAACGCTGTAAAAATCGTATGGATAATACGTAAAAGCACCAGAAATGTCAAATTTGACAGATGAGTGGACTTTATGCATTTTCCAAGCGATTTTCGTCAAACTTTCACCTCCACTACCCCTATCTGGTTCCATTCTAACATTTTTGGGTGAAAACGCTTTAAAAATCGCTTGAAAGATGCGAGAAAACAATGAACAACCAGAAAAATTGACATTTTAGTTGTTTGCACGCATTTTCAGAGATTTTCTTTGGCTAAAAGACGGGATTACCTCTGGAAAGGTGAACGCTAACCATTTCCGACAAAAACGTTTAAAAAATCGCTTTAAAAGTACATGAAAATGAGCAAAAATAGAAAATTTTAACATTTTTGCCCATTTTCACGTATCTTCCGGTTTCTTTCATATCTCCCCAATAAGACAAGTGTGAAAAGTGTCTTTAGACGTCAAGGCAATATATTTTATTCACCTTCTCGTCCGCCAGTAGACGTAGCCGCCACCACTTTGCCACAACACGCCGCTACAGCCCCAACCGTCCCCATCTCGCTACCGCCCTTCTTCAGCTCCTTTAAATCATGCAACCTCTTCTGTGTCACCAACGCACCGGGTGGCACCAATTCCAATCCTTGATCAATTGCAAATCGTCGTGCACCTTCCGCGCCAAGCATCACATGCTCGGTGCACTCCATAATCCGTCTCGCTAGCGTAATCGGGTTTTTCACGTCTTTTACGATCGTTACAGCGCCGGCGCTTAAATCAGCACCGACCATTATGCTCGCATCCATTTCCACTTCACCCTCAACATTCACCACGGACCCTTTGCCGGCGTTGAAGTGTTCATTGTCCTCCATCGAGCGTACAGCTTGCTCGACCGCATCAAGAATGCTACCTATGCAACACGCAATACACGTAATCAAAATCACCTTCTAATACAGTAGCTGGTTAATTACGTTTAATTATAAGTATGTTACACATACCGCTTGATTGTAATTGTTTGTAGCCGATTAACGCCGCCGCTTTGACACCTTTAATCACCTCCTTGGCGCGCTCCTCATCTTTGATATCGCCAGCACCGCCATGGACCAGCACCACCGCCCCCTTTTCCATCTCAACAACGGCGCCTAATTAGATATGAATTGAACACAATGCACGCACGAGTGTTTACTTACGACTAATCCACATCAACGCATACACACTTTAGATAATAACTCGTTATCAGTTCGTTAAGATTTGTACTAGTGCCAGATTGTAGGTTAGGATGCAAGCTAATCGAAGCTGAGCAGATACACAAGCGATGTTGGTTGCATAAAAATTTTATTATGTATATTAAAAGGTCGATGTGGTTGATTGGGAAGTCATCAGACTAGATCATCATCATCATCGAGAGCGAGAGCAATTATGCTCCCAACCCATCAGTCGACGACTCCACCTTTGTATTATTATTATTATTGTTATATTAAAGGATCGTTGCGGTGGTGACAATGACATCAATTACAACTAGAAAAATGAAAAGATTTCGAACGATTAAATCCGGATAAAACATCAATATTAAATTTAACGTAATTTTAATCGCATTCTATTGTAATAAAGTACAAGATATACATCGGATAAGATTCCGCTTTTCTTAATTCATTTTTTTTATTGTTATTGTCACTATTTTT
>JARJDW010012604.1:0-13222 GCA_030264715.1 Adinopsis sp. GC000173
GCGAAGCCAAGCCAAGCCAAGCGCATTGTATTCAAACGAGCTCTCGCCCATGACCGGCAACATACACAGGCCGGTTGTTGCAACACGAAAATTATATATACGTATAGGTGGTGCCAGGCTTAGATTGTAATGGTATGATAATGGGGCGATCATTTATCAGGAAATCGATATGGCATCATGTGTGTGTATGTGAAGTTGCCTATACACAAATCTACTCCCAAATGCATTGCAATCATATAAAAATTCGAACTAATGATACTAATGATTTAAGACGAGTTAGATAAATCTACTCGAATATGTAATACAATCTGCTCCTTAAAGGTATATCAATAGGAAAATATGAATCTATCACATACATATGACATCTTTCTATTGCCAGAAATGCTCGGTTTTATTTTCTGATTTCTTTATGTTGATATTTCTAAGTATTGCCACTCTTTATAGTGATTGCAACTGCAAAATACTTCTATGTGAACCACTTGCACAACGCGCTTAAATCATTAAACCTCACATCAAGTCATTAAAGTTGTACAACATGCAGGCAATTAATGTCTGTAGATTTGAACTACTTCGGATAGAATTGGGAACTATTTGCATTATGGAATAACTCCTAGAATGGTTCAAACTATACATACATCGAATCACACCTTGTCTGTCAAATTAATTAATCTATTTTTGGCCTATTGATACTCTTAAATACTACATCATGCACCAACTGCAAGCGCACATTATTTGTTCATTTATTGACTAACTGACATTAACGACCTCGCCAGATTTTACATATACACATACGATATAATTAAATTTAATGATCATCTGAATCATTTATTATTAAGATTGGGTGGAGGAATCAGATTTCTATTTTTTTTCTACTTCTATACAAGCGTACAATTATATTATAAACTTTCATAATATTGAATGATAATTACTTTCTAAAAATGTGTTCAACAACGAGAACATACACAACAAACAGACAAAAAAGCAAGCAACGGCAACTACGTCGAGCTTGCTTTATTTACATTTTTAATTGCTCGTTACAAGAAAGACTTTCAATTTCAATTATTGAACATACATACACACACAAAACGAAAATTGTGAAGAAAAGAAAGAAAAAAGCAGCAATATTGAACAACTACACAAAAATCAAACGCAATTGTGCAATTGTGTATTTATAACGATTTGCGATACAAGTGTTTGCTGCTTGCTTATCCAGTTGTTAGATCACCCAGATTATGAAATTGCTGTATATAAATGCATGCATGTATTACTATTATTATTATTACACTGATTATATAAGAGATATCTACAACAGCTGTTTTGCGTTTTAGCAGGCAAACGCGTTGGAATTATAATATACATACACCATCGCTTAGTAATCACGCACTTTAACGCCCTGATTCGGAAACAATTCCTTCTTTTTTATATATTTTAGAAATTGTTTGTACAGTGCACTAGACTGCCTTCTTACCAAGTCACGCCGATTAATTAGTTATTAATTTGGCAACAGGCAAGGTTTGATTTCATTGCTGTTATTTGATTATAGATTTTCTAAACGGAAAATATTTATAGTCGCAGCGTGCTATGGAAGTAAAGACAAGGTTGGCCGTTGGGTAGTTACAATAGTCAGAAGTAGTTCAAATACACAAAAATTAAAAGGTTTTATATAAGCTATAAATTAAATTCAAAGTGATTCAAAAATAACTGCAATAAATAGGTCTAATTGTAATAGTTAGAAGTAGTGGAAATTGAAAATTATTCCTTTTTTATGAATTTTCTAACTCAAATATCCATGGAAATATCCCTTCTAGGCAGTTATTTAGTTGGATGGATTTAATTTGTTTAAAGGTATCAATAGTTCGAAGTAGTTCAAATGATTTCCATCTACTTTACTCTTTGATTATATATTGTTTATTCATCAAGTCACGTTGATTAATTAATTTGGCAGACAAGGTTCGATTCCACTCAATGTATACTTATAGTATAGAATTTGAAGGATCTTTTTTTCGTGCCAGCATAACAGGAAGCGCGCACCATCATCCACTACCGCTTAATTAAATCTAATAATCAATAGTGAGTGCATTTGAATAACAACAACGACACTAAATTATTTTGTTTTTGTCGCATGTGATTGTTTGTTGTCACAATACATACATCATACACACGCTTGCCACATGAATCATCATCGTTCGCTTTAATTTCCAGCAGTAGCATGTGATTTAGGACTAATTGAATGTAATAGGCGACATAATATAAAAGGGTCGTCTGAAAAATTTTGAGCTCTATCAACTTTTAATTCTTTTCTTTCAATTCTTTTACTTTTTTTTGTAGATTTTTTACCTTTTTGGCTTCATTTTGGGGTTTTCAGTTTTTATTTTCACGATTTTTCGTTTTTTTTTTGTATTTGTTTTTACATTTTTTCATTTTTTATGGAAGAAAAAAGCAAAAAAATGTTAAAAAAATTTAGGAAGATTTGCCATCGTAATAAAGAGGTTCCGGTCGTCTGAAAAGTTTCGAGCTCTATCAACTTTTTTCTTTGAAATGTTGTACTTTTTTGCAACTTATCAGACCGCTCGCGTACAATGGAAAGACGGATTCTTGGTGTAAATACTTGTTTAACGATGATGGGAAAGCAGCATACGAAATGCGTAACAATGCCAACAACACACTGACGCGAAAGTTGGCGTTGTTGTTGTTGGTTGATGAGGATTCGCTACGATTTTCGTCGTCGCATTTGCTATGTTGTTATTGTTGCACTTACATACAGCGAGCGACACGTCGCGCTGATTTTTATGTGCGCGCTCCGGCACGTTTCGATTGGAAAATGGTCACGTTTTTCGCACATCTTAATTGCTATTGCTGGCCGGCGATTTTTGCAAGTCGTGCGCGCGCGAGCGATTAATCGCACAAATAATAATAATGCGCATAGAATATGTGACAATTAAAGGTGTTAGAAATGCATTTTTTAACACGTTACTGAATTAGAATTATAAAATAATGACAGATAAAATACAAATGCATTGGTAACTTTGATCATTTATTTCAATTTCATTAAATGCGCGCATAAAAATATTATTTCACGCACATTAATGTAATTGATGCACAAATTCGATGATGGTAGATCTAGCGATAGTTTTAGAAAACATTAATTTATAGCATCTGCAAATAATTTCGTGTAAATGTTGTAGCATTTTGAAAGGACTGAATAATTTATTTCACATTCTCTGTAATTTAAGTAAAGATGGTTTTGTATAGCGATTGTTAACTTTGAAAATTTTGGGTAAATTCGTCCCAGTTTCACCCAATGCGCAAAGTAATTCATTCCATTTTCCATTTAACATTTGCAAACAACTTCATGTAAATGTTTTGAGATGTCAATTTGTTCTAGCCATAGATTACTAATTTCGATAATTTTTGGTTTATCTCGTAGATAAATTTATGTGAATGCTTAGTAAATGAGATTTCTTTCATTTTGTTGTAGCATATTGAAAGCGCCGAACTAGTAATTCACATTCCCGGAAACTTAAATCAAGATGGTGTCGTATATCGATTGGACTACTATCCGCCGTTCGGCTATCCGGAACCGAACACGACGATCGCCTCTAAGGACATCCATGACGTGATTAAATTTTCAAAAGCACTACCAGGCACCAAGTACGACTTCTGGCTGTACTACTCGAATTCAACGCACAATACTCTCACATGGACTGCTAATTTTACAACAGGTACATATACAATAAACAAATTAATTGATAAATTTTGATTGTGATAATTTTTAGTACCTGATCCACCTTCGAATCTCTCTGTGACGGTGCGCAGCGGTAAAACAGCGGTGATATCATGGAGCCCACCATCACAAGGCAGCTATTCGAGCTTCAAGCTGCGCATCAACTCTCTCTCGAATGCGCTCGAACCCAAACCGCAAACGATCACCATCGACGATGTCGAAACGGCGCCGTACATTCTACGCGATCTGACGCCGGGCTCCACCTATCAGGTGCAAGCGTACACCGTGTTCGAGAACAAGGAGAGTGCGGCGTATACATCGCGCAATTTTACAACAAAACCAAACACACCAGGCAAATTCATAGTGTGGTTTAGAAATGAAACTACATTGTTGGTGCTGTGGCAGCCACCCTATCCACCAGCCATCTACACGCATTACAAAGTCTCCATCGATCCGCCCGATGCGATTGAAAGCGTGCTGTACGTGGAGAAGGAGGGCGAACCGCCCGGACCCGCACAAGCCGCCTTCAAAGGCCTAGTTCCGGGTCGGGCGTATAATATCTCCGTGCAGACAATGTCCGAGGATGAAATCTCAACGCCGACGACCGCTCAATATCGTACAGTGCCATTGCGGCCGCTCAACATCACCTTCGACAAGGCGTCCATCACGTCGAATTCGTTTAGCGTGCATTGGGATCCACCCAACGGCAAAAGGTAACAAACTAATCAATAAATTAGTTCACAATCAAAGTGCAGCACAAAACGTTTAAATTTATAGAAAGCTCATGTTGCTAAATAGCGTTTTTATCAGTAATTGTTAATTTTGTGAACTTAATTGTCTACATTCTTGGCAGTTTTTGACACGAGACTGTATCTTGGTGACAACACATGGCAAAATTATTTTACAAAAGTTAGAGAGTAATTTGACATTTGATTAATAAATTAATTGTCAAAGTTGTCAATATTATAGGTTAGACGAAAAAATGCAAAAAGTACAAAAATAGAAAATAAGAGCAACAAAAACGAACAAAATCTTATTTAAATATTGTTATTGTAGTGAATTTGATAAATACCAAATATCTTTGGGATCCGTCCGCAAACAACCAGCGGTGACAAGACCGCGCGAAGAACCCACCCAATTGAAGTTCAAAGATAATCTCGAGCCTGGCAAGACCTACCAGGTGATTGTGAAGACGGTTTCCGGCAAAGTGACATCATGGCCGCTCTCCGCAGAAGTGACACTAAGTAAGTCATCATTTAATCATACTGTATGTATACTATAATTTATTTTTGCGTTGTAGAACCTCTACCAGTATTGAATCTCGAAGCGGAAACCGACGACAAGAAGAACGTTGTAAATATATCGTGGCTAGCGAATTCCGGCAGCTTTCAGGAGGGCTACCTCGTCTCCTATCATGA
The DNA here is from genome assembly GCA_030264715.1 of Adinopsis sp. GC000173. Lineage (NCBI taxonomy): Eukaryota > Metazoa > Arthropoda > Insecta > Coleoptera > Staphylinidae > Adinopsis > Adinopsis sp. GC000173. Next base: position 5,143 of record JARJDW010012604.1, read on the forward strand.
AGTCGAAAGCTCATCGGGCGATTCAAACTCGATCGCCACGAATCGTACCAAAATCGCACTCGACACACTCCTGCCTGGCAGGAACTATTCAATCGCCGTACAAGCCGTCTCAAATAAGGTAATAAATAGTAACTCTGGCGGCCTGCTTATTCTTCTTCAACATGTGATGTGTTTTAGGTGGAATCGAACGAGAGCTTCCTGTATGTGGTGACGCGACCGAGTGCGCCGATCATCGAAGACTTGAAGCCGATCGTCGACGGCTTGAACATCAGCTGGAAATCCGATGTGAATTCGCGCCAGGACAAGTACGAGGTGGAGTGTGTGCGTAACGATACGCGTGACACGCTGATTCGCACCACGTACGACTCGCACATTGTGCTCAAAAACTTGTATCCGGGCGCCGGGTATATGGTGAAGATTTTCGCTATATCGCACGGGCTGAAGAGCGAACCGCATGAGTATTTCCAACCAGTTTGTAAGTGTTTTTATGAAAAATTTTCTCCAATTTTGGCATTTTCTAGCAGAGTTTACAAAAAATCATTACACAGTTTCAAGTTTTATGCATTTTTTAGTTTTTTAATGTATTTATTGTGTAATAAAATACATTTTTTTTAGTTCCACGCCCGCCGCGGAATATGACGATCGAAAAAGCGACGACAAACTCGGTCATAGTGCAATGGGTAGCGCCTGTAGATTCACTTATCTCCGAGTATGCGATCCGCTATCGCACCGACAGCGAACGCACGTGGGTGCGTTTGCCGGCAGTGCAGAACACCGACGCCGAGGTGGCGGATATGACGCCCGGCGAACGTTACACGATACAGGTGAACACGGTCAGCTACGGCTTGGAGAGCAACGAGCCGCAACAACTCAACCATACAGTCCGTCCAAATCCGGTGTCGAATATTGCACCGCTCATCGACTCGAATAATGTGACGCTCGAATGGCCACGGCCGGAGGGGCGCGTCGAAGTGTACATCGTGCGCTGGTGGGAGACGACGAATCCGACGCAGATTAATAAGCGCAACGTGCTACAGAATAATAACAATGCGACGAACGGTCCGGTGCGACTACTCGTTGGCGATTTGATGCCGGGCGTCGAATACGAATTCGATATTCAAGCGATTAGTAACGACTTGGAGAGCGACATCACACAGCTGAAAACGCGCACAAGTAATTATTATTAATCCCATTCGCATACAATGAATTAATTAATTTAATTAATTTTAGTGCCATTAATTCAGTCCGAAGTTGTTGTGGTGAACAACCAGCAATCGACTGATTCAATTAGCCTACGTTATACGCCAACGCCGCTATCCTCATCGAAATTCGATCGATATCGCTTCTCGTTGTCGGAAGCCAACATTCCCGATCAAGAACGCGACGCAAACGATTCGGATCGGTTTGTTACGTTTACAGGACTGATACCCGGCAAGCTGTACAACATTACAGTGTGGACAGTGTCGCAGAATGTTGCCAGCCAGCCGCTTCAACGTCAGGATCGTTTATGTATGTACTTCATTTAACGTTACTGAATTCTCTAAGCCTCAAATTAATTTATCACTTGAAAATCTGTAATTTCTTGCACGAAAAGATGTCATTTGTCAGAGATGCTATTAGATTGATTGCATTTTTTCTATATGTAGATCCTGAACCAATCACCGGTATTAATTCAACGCACACGTCCGACACCGAAGTGAATCTATCATGGGCATCGCCGCGCGGCGAATTTAACGCATTCGAAGTCCAGTATCTCACCTCCGAAAATGTACTTATACAGAATCTGACGCTTTACAATTCGATCACCATCAGCGACTTGAAGCCGCATCGCAACTACACATTCACAGTGGTTCGTATTAAATTAAATAAATTGTCAACAAAAAAAAACCTATTGTAATAATTTTTTTTATTATAGGTGGTGCGAAGTGGTACCGAATCAAGCATTTTACGTCGCTCGTTGCCGGTATCGGCAATATTCGCAACAAAAGAATCCGTCCCCGGCAAGGTGGATAAATTCGATCCGATCGATATCCAGCCGAGCGATATCACCTTCCGATGGTCACTGCCGAGCGCCGAACAAAATGGAATCATACGCAAATTTACCATCACATATGGATTGGAAGGATCCACGCATACGTTGTATCGCGATTTTGGCGCTGAGGAATTCACCGGTACAATCAAACAGCTGATACCTGGCAGAACGTACGTGTTCCGCATTCAAGCTGAAACACGCGTCGGATTTGGTCCGGAAACCGTGCACAAACAAAAGATGCCAATTTTACCACCGCCACCACCTGGTTTACAAGTGGTACCAACAGAAGTGTGCAAGAGTTCAACGACGATACAAATTCGATTCCGCAAAAACTATTTCAGCGAACAAAACGGGCCGGTGATTTCGTATACCATCATCATCGCCGAGGATAACGCAAAGAATGCATCTGGGTTGGAGATGCCGTCGTGGCGTGATGTGCAAGCGTACTCTGTATGGCCGCCGTATCAAGTCATGGAACCGTACTATCCATTCCACAACAGCTCGGTGGAGGACTTCACCATTGGCAGCGAGGCGTGCGATGTACGCCAGACGGGCTACTGCAATGGGCCGCTCAAGCCCGGCTCGACATATCGCGTGAAAATACGCGCATTCACCGCGCCCGACAAATTCACCGACACCAACTATAGCTTCCAAATACAAACAGGTGAGTAATTAATATACGCACGTGTGCTTTTAATAATCGCATGTTTGTGTTTCTAGATCAAAACAACACGCCGATTATTTTGGGAACAATCATTCCGATTGTGCTAATCGCACCGATTATTATTGTACTGATCGTGCGTCGAAAGCGATCGCAGGGTAGAAATGCGACCGAATCGCGCACCAACGACAACATGTCGCTGCCCGATTCGGTGATCGAAACGACACGTCCGATACGCATCGAAAATTTCGCCAATCACTATCGCATCATGTCAGCCGACTCCGATTTCAGGTAAATAAACAGTCCTACAAAACTTTAAGATAGAGATAATATGAATTCGTTATAGATTTAGCGAGGAGTTTGAGGAGTTGAAGCATGTCGGCAGGGAACAACCATGTAGTTTTGCCGACCTGCCATGCAATCGTCCAAAGAATCGCTTCACCAACATTTTGCCCTACGACCACTCGCGCTACAAACTGCAGCCGGTCGATGATGAGGAGGGCTCGGATTACATCAATGCAAACTATGTGCCCGGCCACAATTCGCCGCGCGAATTTATCGTCACGCAGGGCCCATTGCATTCGACGCGCGACGACTTCTGGCGCATGTGCTGGGAGAGCAATTCGCGTGCGATCATCATGCTGACGCGTTGCGTCGAAAAGGGCCGGGAAAAGTGCGATCACTATTGGCCGTACGACACCATGCCGGTGTACTATGGCGATATTTCCGTGCAGATATTGAACGAGTCGCGGTACGCCGATTGGAATATATCCGAGTTTATGGTTTGCCGCGTACGTTTTATGAATTTATAAATGTTGTGCAATAATAATAATAATGCGATGTAATTATTGTAGGGTGATACACAACGTGTGATACGTCACTTCCACTTCACGACATGGCCGGACTTTGGCGTGCCGAATCCGCCGCACACGCTCGTACGCTTTGTGCGCGCATTCCGCGAACGCATCGGATCGGATCAACGGCCCATCGTCGTGCATTGCAGGTAATGACCGCACATACAAACTTCAATTGGCGAAACGTGTATTGCGCGTAGATGTGGAAAACCCTTGTAGGTTATAAAAATTTGTGTCCAATTACGTAATTTTTTTTAACAAAAGACCATCCCAACGCGTATATCTGGTATTTCTACGCAATTCACGTATCACCCCCTTCAACTTACCTTCTTCAAATTGTTTAATATTATTCATTCTTTTATAGTGCCGGAGTAGGTAGATCGGGCACGTTTATCTGCCTGGACCGCATCCTACAGCAAATTCTGGTCTCCGACTATGTCGACATCTTCGGCATTGTTTATGCCATGCGCAAGGAGCGCGTGTGGATGGTGCAGACGGAGCAGCAATATATCTGCATTCACCAGTGCCTGCTGGCGGTGCTGGAGGGCAAAGAGGTGACTGGGCCGCCGCGCGAAATTCACGAGAATCAAGGCTTTGAAGGTGAGTTGAGCTCGCTGAGCGTTTTCGTCTCGTCGCTTCCCTTTATAATTTTTATTTCTTCTTCTTCATACGTGACATCTCTTCTAAACACATGCTAATATACTTATGTGATTACATCACACAAATTAATTTCATGTTTATCTGTGTAAATAAAAACACTTTAATGTATGTTAGGAAAAGGTATAGGGAATGGTGCGGTTGAACAAGCGTTTGGACCAGGTGAAAAGGAACGGTAGTTCATTTGTACTTTGATTAACTTACTACAAATGGTGGGAGTTGAAGGGTAACTTTGCTTTAAATACTTAGCATGCTCTCTCTTACACTAACTGTCTTTCAATATATTGCCAGTTTTTTTGTATTTCTTGAATTAAATACGCTGTGCTCGCCTTTAAATTCAGCCTTGTTAGTTAGATTCTGCAACTAGCACAGTATTATTAATGAAAAAAACTGGACAATTTTTTTAACAACATTTCAATATACACATATTTTATCATCGATGGATGGCAGCAACGCACACTACTATTTATTTATTTATTAGTCATTTAATAATTATTGTTATTAATCCTGCCTTACTTGGTTGCTTTCAACTGTCAAAGTGTATCACCACATACATTTCCCCTGGTGCTGGTGCACTTTTTTCAGTCTATACTTTGCAGCAATATCAATGAACGATTTTATTATCGCATAATGATTGTATTTTGTGTTGTGATTTTAGATGATGAAGGTATTGCGGAGTCCGGCATGTGACAAGCTACGACTATAATAGAATAGGGAGGTATATTCTCAATGATTTGATTTGAATTCGGGCACTAGAGTATGCAAACTTAACAAACCGTATGGTGTGTGTGTGCGGTTGGTTGTATATACACTACACAACATGTTCTTTTGCCCGAGTTTGCAATAAACAAAAGCAATAAATAATATATACTCAATGCATATGTAATTTTTTAATATTTTATGTAAATAGTACTACTATATAATATAAACTCTAGTATATATATTTTTATACAAGAAAATATTTTACATTTATAAGCAGAACATATTGTTTTTAGATATTGATATTTTAATAATGATGAATTACTTAAATAATCTAACATATTTTACGATGTAAATAATTGTTAAAAAAGCAGCAATTAATTAACAAAAAGAATAATTTATATGGGAAGAAAAAGACTATATTAATTGGCAATGTTAAAGTTTGTTAATATTTTTTATTATATATTTGAACGTAATGAATTAGCTTAAAAAATTTATATTAAAAAGAACATGAATGTTGGAAGATATTTACTGTGATATTTGTGAACATGGAATGAAAGGTTACTCAAAATTTTTATTGTTATCCAATGCTCTAGTTTAATTTTATTATATAATATGTAAAGATCAATAACAATTATTATTGTATGTACTTAATAATTTTATAATATTAAATTAAATATGTAATTTATCTTTGTAGTAGTGTCAATGCAGCAACAACAACAACCGTTCGTTTAAAAACAATTCGCCAAAGAAAGTAAGTAATAAAATAGTTTGGTTGTTAGCTGTTGTTAGAAAGCAGAGAAGCTTAACTTTTTTTTAATATAAAATTACTTTTATTGATAGTCGTTGCCCCGCATCTAAACGACATAAAAAAAAGTTTGTATGTACTTACTTAATTATGTTTAATATTAAATTAAATATGTAATTTACCGGTGTAGTCATGTCATCAATGTAACAACCGTTCGTTTAAATTTGGCAAAATTTTTATTTGATTCGAAAAATTCTTTGTTAAAAATGGAAGGTAAGTACATCAACATAGTCCAATTCATAATAATAAAACAACGACGAAGGCAATAATATTATACATATTTTTTTGATAGTCGTTCCTTTTACATCCAAACGACTTTAATAAAATATCTATCTACTTAATAATTAATATAAAATTAAATATGGAATGTAATTTACCTGTGTGAAGTGTCATCATCAATCAATTCATTTAAGTTTGTCAAAATTCTTTGTGAAAATGGACAGTAAGTACACCACGCAATTTGCAACATCATCATCATCATCTATCTACCATCCAAAACTTAATAAATCAACAACGAGGGCAATAATAATATAAATACTTTTATTGATAGTCGTTCGTTCCACATTCGAAACGACATTTAATAAAATGCAATGTTTGAGTCACGACATCAGCAATTTTCCAATCGAATCCCCAAACAACAATTCAATCTACACGCAACATATTATTACCGAACATAAATAGCCAAATAACTAATGCCTCATCATCATTCTTGTTACTACAACTCACAACATAGCACACACACACGCTGTGTGAGCGCTCAGAACAATGTCTCCACATGAAAGTGACAACTATGACAGTAAGTATTAGCGCCGCGTGTGAGATATATCGGGACGGGTGGGTGGGTTCCAAACGGAGGACATAATTGCAATCGAAATTGCTTCTCTTCCGGCGTAAGGTGTAAATGAATATAGTGATTTACGGGTGCGGGTGGGTACAATTGATAGGGGGATTTAAAAATTGTGTAAATTGCGAATTTATTATTTGTACTAGCATCCGAATCACTTAAATCATTTACATGATGGCTAGTGCAACGAATACAGAATCGTGGTTGTTCTTTAGTGAGTGAAACTTATATGCGATCAAGAAATTATTATCAATTTGTTCTTGTTTCTTTGGGTCATAATGCGTGGATGGTATGGAACGTTTCAAGCCTTAACATATTTTCTACTCATTTTGTGTCTTTGATGTGTTTTCGCTTCCTTTTTGCTTGTTTTCGTTGTGTTTTACGTTTTTCTCTTAAATATTCCAATTCTTTACGAATTTTTTATCATTTTTGTGTGTTTTCGTAAATGTTTTCTAATTTTCTACGTTTTTGCAAACAAAAAGAAAAGAAAAATTATCAAAAGAATTAAAGAAAATGAAAAAAAATGAAACACAAATAAAAAATACCAAGAACGGATGAAACAATGCAAAAACTCATGAAAAATATATAAAAAGTGGAAAATTTTGGAAGAAGTGCAAAAAATGCAGTAAAAATTTGAAAAAACGAGCGAAGCAAGCAGAAAAATACACATAAATTCGAAATTTTCGGAAAAATACAAAAAATATTGTAAAGATTTGAAAAATTATGATATGATAAGCAGCTTGAAACTTTTTAAACCACTTTTCTACTATTGAACTCATCTCAAAAAGAAAGACTAAATTTTAGTTACCTGAAACTGTCTAAATTTTAGTAAATTTTGGAAATCCTTCTTTCTGAAATGCGTTTGATAGTATATATCTGTTATATGTAAGCGAACAATAACATGTTCTTTATAGATTTCGAGTATGTCCTCACGTCCAAGACGCAGCAACGTATCTGCTTCGGTTCGACGAAGGAGCGCAAACTGTACGTGCACGAACCGGCTACGCCGCCCAACGTCGGCCCGTGCACCTACCAGGTGGAAAAGTATGCACCGCTGAAGCCGCGCAGCAAAAAGGGCATCCCCGGCCTAGCGAATACGGCGAAGCGTATATGCTTTGGTGCCAACTCATTTGGGCCGGCGCCGTGCAAGTACAACACCACCAAGTTCAAGAGCTTCAAGCGGTCGTACGCGCCGTTCGACTCCACCGTGCCGATACTGCAGTACATGCACATCAAGGAGGGCCCGGGACCTACCGTCTACAATCCGCACATGGTGCGCAAGTCGATGCGCACCCGCTTGGATAATAATTTTGGCAAGCCGCAGCTGGTGCCCGCTGTGGAAATCGTTTGCATCAACTACCCGAATAAGAAGTGCGAAAAGTGCGGCGAGCCGTTTGAATTCGGCGACTTTTGGCACAAGAACTACATCGTGTATTTGTGCTGCTTTTGCATGGCGGAGGAGCATCGGCTGCATGAGATGTATTCAAAGCGGGAGCTTCATACATTCAAAGTAAATAAAATACTT